>JADRCH010000029.1:51178-197733 GCA_019843965.1 Rhynchomys soricoides | reverse complement strand
GCCTTTGGCACCTCAGGTACTTTAAAGATATTAGTAGTTCATGATTAGACAGAGTAAACACAAATGGACACTACCAAGCTCAGTGACATGGGGGTGGCTACCTTCAGCAGCTGGGGCTTCAGGCTTTTTAGGAGCTGCTACTGGCATTTTCTTCTCAGGGACAACTTTCTTGGGTGCTTCTGGCACTTGAAAGAGATAGTGAAATTATCCTTAGGACCACTGATGGCCCTTGGTACAGATTTTTCAAGAGAGGAAGACTTAGATGCTATGCTGCCTAAAGTCAAGAGCAAATACCTTTCACAGGTGGGGCTTCTGGCTTTTTCTTAGGTGCTACTGGCACTTTCTTCTCTGGGACAACTTCCTTGGGTGCCTCTGGCACTTGAAAGAGATTAGTGAGCACATTTAAGACACCTGACAACACCAGGACAAAGTATTTTCTAGAGTAGTGGAGCTTGTCTTAAGAACCCTCAGGCCAGTGACAAGTACCTTTGGCAGGTGGGGCTTCTGGCTTTTTGGGAGGCACCATGGACACTTTCTTTTCAGGCACAACTTCTTTGGGAGCCTCTGGCACTTCAAAGAGATCAGTGAAAGTCCACTTAGCCTTACAAGAGTAGTAGTCCGAAATATTTTCAAGAATGTAAGAGTAAGATCTCATGAACCCTAAAGTCTGTGAGAAATACCTTTGGCAGGTGGGGCTTCTGGCTCTGGAGAGGGCACCAGAGGCACTTCCTCTTCAGGGAAGACTTCTTCAGGTGCCTCAGGCACTTCAAAGAGATTAGTAAAACTACATTAGGATGTCTGACTAGGAGGATGAAGAACAAGAGTTAGATATTGTGAAACCTCAGGTCAGGGAGAGATACCTGTGGCAGGTGGGGCTGTTGGCTTTTTAGGAGGCACCAGGGACACTTTCTTTTCAGGGATGACCTCTTTGGGCTCCTCAGACACTTCAAAGAGATTAGTGAGATTGTGTTTAAGATTTATGAAGACCCGCAGAATGATATCTTTTCAAGAGCCGACTTAGGTCCTATGAAGCCTCAGATCATTGAGGAGTGCCTGTGACAGGCCAGACTGCTGGCTTTTTAGGTTGTTCCTCAAACAATTTCCTTTCAGAAACAACCTCTTTAGGAGTCCCAGGCACTTCAAAGAGATTAGTAAGTTTTACAGGTAGAAAGTACAAATATCAATAGACACATAGCAACACTATTTAAGCCAAAGGAACTCCATTTTTACCCCCTGAACCCTTTCAGTGTTAACAAGCACCAGTAATGGCTAGCACCTTGGGCTTTGCACTGGCAGACTTTCTTTTGGCAGTGCACTTCCTCAGGAGATCTGGGTTCTTTGAGGACATTAGTATATATTTACACGGAGTCAAAGCAGCCCGCACATACAGAAGTTACATTTACATATCACAGACACCTCAAGCCTTCCTGTGTTTCCCCCTTGCCCTCCCTTTGAAAGAGACAGTCAAGCATGTACCTTTCATAGGTACAACTTCAGGCACTTGGGCAGAGAGCACTTTCCTATTGGTCACAACTTCTCTGGGAGCCTTGGGCACTTTAAAGATATTAATATTTTGATATTTTGAGCTTAACAAAATCATTACAAACATAAAAGACATATAGATGGCAGAAGACATTTCCTGCCCTTTCACACTTCCAGAAAGATATACCTTCATCTGAAGGAAGCTCAGGTTTTTTGCGAGAAATCCGAAGTGTTTTCTTTTCAACTGTGGCTTCTTGGTAAGTGTCCAGCACTTCAAGAAATTGTTGTTTTTATATTTAGTGTTATGAAAGTTGCCAGGAAGAAGAAATTATGTTCAAAAACTACTATCACTAGTTCCTGAGGCTTGAAAGAGCTTGTACCTGTAACTGAGGGAGCGCCTCTGGGTTTTGAAGGGGCTCTCTTTGCAACATCAACTTCAGGGGGGGCTTCCGGTTCTTAAAAGATATTAGTATTTCACATTTCAGAGTTAAAATGATTAATGGACACAGTAGCTATAGTTAAATAGCTTGTAACTTTTCAGCAATTGCTTCTCCTGCCTTTCCTACTCCCCTTAACCACCCATAAATTAATATGCAGGAATTTGTGTTATTCTTAAGAAGAGGGGCTTGCATTTCTTCTACATAGTCACTGTAAATAAAAGCCAGCTCTCTGCCTCCTTCCCTCCACCATGGATGGAAAAGCTATCTGCACTGAACCCATACAAATATTATTTCTTTGTTATTAGTCCCCAACCAACACAGTTTGAGACTGTTTATATACTGTTTACATTCTATGAGGCCATAAGTGATCGGAGGAGACTTGAAAGTCAGTGCTAACATTACCTTGGTTATATGCAAATTTGATCTGGTTTTATGTAATGAACATGAGAACCCACAGATTTTGGCATCTAGGTGGGACAGGGACATCCTGAAATTCCCCATAGAGACTGGGACAGGACTCTACTTATTGGGTGAATGCGCATAATAGGATTTTTGTTTTGGCAGAATTGTCACAAATACTTTTTAGATGGAACATACTGGAACTTCAGCTGACTTAAAGGTATTAGTATATTTATATATAGGAGTTAGGAAGAGTATTAGAATAGTTTTAATGTCGAAGGCTTGTAATTTCTTCTTTCACATGTGTTCAGTGGTGACATGTACCTTGGATGGGCGGCGTTTCTGGCTCTACAGAAATTTCTTCAAAGGTGCTCATTTCAGGAGGCATCTCTCTCCTAGCTTCTGGTGCTTTGAAGATATTAGTATCAGAGTCAGAGGTTAAAAGGATCAGTAGAGACATTAATCCCACAAAATGAACCAAAGTGGTTTCTGTTGCTACTGGGGTCCTTCAAGGGTATGAGGGGGGGTGTGGGCTCCTGAGGAGAAAAACCAAGGCTCGTTCCCTCTGCTTTTAACTTCCTCATACCTACCCTAAAGGAGCTCTGAGAGGATGAGCAAAAGAATCCAGATAGAGCAAAAAAGTCAAATTATTTGAATATTTTCCAAATTATAACACTTAAGAGGTTGTAATCCTGAAAGCTTTTGAAACTTCCTGACTTTTGATTTATCTAAAAGTAATTGAAGTAAAAATAAATGTATGATGCTTTAAAAACATAGGCCATGGGACTGGAATGACTTGTCCTTGGCTCTAGGATGATATCACAGGTAAATCAACTTCACATCAAGTCTTGAGTTTTCAGTAAAGCTATTTCTATGACATTCAAGTCAAACTTTAAGTCAATTGTATGGTCGTGCTTGTCTGGGTAATTAATGGGTTTTGTTGGAAAGCAATCCTGACAACTAACAGTATACATAAACTAATATAACCTGGACTGTTAATATAAACTGGACTTTTAACTCTATGGAAGGTTGAAGCACTGTCCTGAGGCACCTGACAGAAATGTTGTCACCTGATGTCACTGATACCTGCCTTAGAGGCGTATGAGTTAAGCCAGCTCAATCTAGTTGTAGTGTTATACATTTTATAATGCTTTCCTGTTATTTCTAACTAGTCTGGCTTCTATTTTATAAGTAATAGTCATTTTTTACCATTAAAGAACACATCTGAGTCATATTCGAATATCAAACATTTCATGTTTTCCCTGCAGTTCTTATAGATAAACTGTAAGTTCTTTCATGTATGAGTTTTCTTCCTTCTAAATGATTCACTGTACATTTTCAATTGGTTGAATGTAATCCTTGGGGATCCATTTCTTTGTCAACCATAGGGTTTTAAAGAGATTAGTATGCTCACACATGTTAGCCAGAACTACAAATGAGATAAGAAACTTGATGTTCTCCTCGCTTGTACCTGCTGGAAGCAGAGTTTTTCTTCTTTTGGTTGCAGGAGGTCGCTTCTCTGGAAGCACATCTTCGATGATTTCAAGGTCTTTAAAGATATTAGTTTTTTTTTTTTTTAAAAAATATAATTAAGAAGAGGCAAAAACAATGACATGATACACAAAGAAAGATAGGCAAGTAGACTGTAAGTCAGAATGTTTGTTTTCCTCTAATACTCTGTCTTTGTACACAGTCTGAATGGGTCTTGACCTGTTTGGGCAAGTCCTAGATAGTTCTTTGTCTTGGGCATTTCTGAGAGATGCTTTAAAGATATTAGTATTTCAGAGTTTAGGACAATACACATAAAACACGGAACATTTGACAAACACAAGATGAAAGGTTTTCTTGTTTAGAATCTCATGACAAGAGTTTGTACCTTCAGGTGAGGGAGGTTCAGGAATTTCAGGAACAGCCTCATATGACTTCAGCTCTGGAAACACTTCCCGGGTTGTTTCAGACTCTTTAAAGATATTAGTAGGTTTACACTTAGATATTGTAAAAGAAAAACCAGTGAATTATATAACATGTAGTTTGGGGATCTTAAAGCCAAAGATAATCATCTATGTTCTGAAGTAGCTAACATATACCTTTTAGTGCCAGGGTTTCCCTCGTTTTACGAATGGTCACGTATGTTTTCTCTTCTGTAACAACTGTTTGAGGTGCTGCAGGCACTTAAAAGACATGGGTGCAATTATATGATGAATGGTAAAGAAAAATATTATGTTTCTAAAGAGAGCTCCCAAGTAAATTTTATTCAGATTAAGTCAGTGGTGCTAGATACCTTTTGCCACTTTGAGTCTTGCCTTCTGAGGATGAGTCACATGCTCTTCTTCTATGACTGTCTCTTCAGATGCTTCATAAACTTTAAAGATATTAGTGCATGTGTAACTACAAGTGTTTCAAGATAGATGGAGGATGGTACTAAGACATATATGACACACTGTACACATCCATCACCCAAGTTCACAGTGGTGAATACACACAAATAAGTGACAAGCGTGAACCGAGCAGCAACAAGTTTCATTCCCAGTTATAGGATGAAGGATACTCAGAATTTCTTCACAATTATGGTAACAAAATTGAGGAATTTACCAGACAGGAACCATATAATTTTTTTTCATTTTACCTCAGGGAAGCTATTAATAAAGTCACATGGGTGTCATTTTTAATTCATGTGTGCATTAAGAACAGGGATAATGTTGAGTTGAATATGGGAAATTCACTTTCTGTACTTGACCTATCAGAATTGGATGGTCCTCTGCATTTCTAGGCAAATACTTATGTACATTTTAAAAACAAAATTTGATTTATAGCTTCATAGTGTGATATATATGTGGAAACAATTTGGTGATTAGAACCCAAAAAGAAAAGCAAAGAGGCTACAGTGCCATGGTAGAATGCTTGAAGGGAAATTAAAGTGATGAACTACATGGGAGAAAAGCATATGAGAAGAATAAACGATTCCTCCAGAGTTTACAAAGGAACCTCATCTGGTAACAATAGCCAGCTGTAGGGATAGAACAGGCAGGAGGAGGTGATCATCTACATTAATCCAAAACTACTGTAAGATTAGTTTTAATCAGGAGCTTTCTTGATTGAAAAGAAAGTGAAAGATTCTATTGGGTATTAGCATGTTTACCATTTAGAATAGCGAGTCTACTCTGAACATTTCACTACTTAGGATATCTTACTATTTGAATTATTTTATAATTTTCAAAGGAAAAAAAGCATCGCTAATTCTCTTAGGGCTCTAGTGGCCTTTTAAATTTATATAAGTTTATGATCATTTGAGCAGCACTTTTCAAACCTTAATTATTACCATGAAGAGTAAAAATGTACTTATGTTTATTTATAGTAACATTGGGTCATCTTGATTTTGGAAATTCTAACTACGGTATCAGCATGGAGTTCAGGGAAGTGACTTCATGGTCTGAGAAGTGTAAATTGCATTAAATTGAAGAGATGTTTGTGTGTAGAACAGATACCTTAATAGGACATATGACTTTCCTAAAATTTGATAATGTTATAAGCATAGGACAACTTAGTTTTTACACTGCTGAAGAAAAGTAACTTCTCTAAGACTAATGGATGCTCAGATGTCTTAATTTTAGCCAACATTTTTAGCATGCGTGGTTTTTATAAAGATATTAGTATACTTGAATTTTAACACTATGTTGACAGACACAGTAGATTCAGAACACAGACACACGAAGGAGAATCATCAGCTTCTTTGAACTCACTGTATATCTCTGTGTCTTCAGGAAGAACAACGGGTAACTTTTCTTCTTGGGTAATTTTCTTAGGCACCTCAGGAACTTTAAAGATATTAGTATACTAATTACCATTTATAACATATAAAGGCTATTAAGAATATAAATTTTAAACTACAAAGATTTGATAGGACACTCGTTCACACTACCCAGTAAACACAGCCAGAGTCATTTCACAGTGGGGTTAGCATAAGTGTATACCTTTAGGTCGTGGAACCTCAGGCTTTTTAGGAACAGCTTCATGGACTTTTTCTTCTGGCATGATTTTCTTAGGTACTTCAGGCGCTTTAAAGATATTTATTTGTCTTATTTTCAAGAATGTCATAATTAGGTATAAAATACCAAGAGTAAAGCAGGAGAAAGGAGATCTAGCAAACGGAATGTCCAAAATGTTAAGCCAATGCACGCTATGTCTCTCAGCTGCCTTGTTGATGATTCTTATTAGAGACAACTTGTTCTTGGGGGTCAGTTGCATTTTCTGTTGTTATTTAGAACTTATTTCTAGTGCTATAAGGCAGAAATTCCAATGTCAACTCCATAGGGAAGAAAAAGTGAGGGATCAATGTTCATTACTGTCTAATAAGATGGCCAAAATGAAAAAGACCTTTGGACTTAGGACATTTTCCACTAGAGGATAGCAAAACACAGGAAAATTGTAGGCTAGACTATAAATTGCAATTTCTGCCATTTGTAGCTGTCTCCTAGTCCTCAGGAAAGAGTGCTCTTTCTCTCCTTTGTGGAAAGTAATTCACAGGGATTTATTGCTGCGGGAAAATCAGCAGAGGTAGGTACCTTTAGGTGCTGGCACCTTCCGTTCTTCAGTAACACGGGCTTTTTCTTCGACCACCGTTTTCTTGGTCACCTCAGGTACTTTAAAGATAGCAAGGATAGTTTCCTTTACTTTGAAAGACTCAGAAAGATCTTAGCAGGCAAAATGTAAGAGAGTATGATGAAAGCAGAACAGGGTCACAGGATAAAACAGAGACATCACTTTATACATGCGAGACAGCACTTTTCAGAGTTGACTTTGGACAACAAACATGACCGTGAAAGTCCATGGAACACCCATGTTACACCAACAAAACTTGACTTGGACAACTGACAGCACGCCGGCACATGGTGCTCTTTCTGCTCACCCTGGCAGGATAATTGCACTGTTTTTTTTCAGTGATAGCTTTACTATATACTCATTCATAGCTTCAAGTTATGTATTAATGAGGATGATGTAAAAGAATAAAGGAGGGGCACTTCCACATATTTATGATGTATTTACAACTAACAGCTTAATACATCAACAATAAATAGGGAAACCGAGATCTATCAATAATATATAGGGAAATAGAAGTCTATCAATAAGGATATCAGTGAACAGATAATCAAATAAACCAAAGGATGTCGGTAGGGGCTTGGGTTTAGGTGCTCTAGGGTAACAGCAGTGACGTCTGTGTTTGTAGACCTGCATTTGGGCTTTTGGTCGTTTTAAAGATATTGATATTTTGACAGTCCCCCAACACATAACAGAGAACAAAACACCAAGTCAAACACAAAGTTGTCAAGCAACGAAGGAGCAACTGAAGACAGTTCCATGAGTACAGTTTTGGCATAAAATACCTTTAGCTGGTGGCTCTTTTCGAGGAGTGACTTTAGGGGGTGGCTTTTTTGGAGGGATGACTTTCTCAGATACCTCAGGTCCTTTAAAGATATTAGTGCTTGGTTTAGAATAGACTCATAAGATACTACGAAGCACTACTTATATTAAAACTGTACAATGAGGTCATAAAACAGTTTACATTTTTTACATTTATATTATGCCTGCTTCAAGAAAGCTGTGATTTTTGTACTTATACAATACATTGCTATGTAAAGCACCAATGTTCTATTATATCAGGCACTCATTTGGGCATGATCTGGAGTAGTCCTGTAGATTATGTATGTGCACTACGTCTTGTCCTTAGAATGTACTAGAATTAGGGTACCATGACCAGTGATTCATTTACTTCATTCTCTGATGAAGATAATAACCACAAAAATGGCAAATGCTTTCAATAGGTAAATATTAGTGCACAGGTGACTCAAATGTGAATGGTTACTCTGCTGAGACTATAAATTCCTCAGTAAATTGAGAAGTGTGTCAGTGAATGAATGACACCTGTTATGCTGGTACCTGTGATAATCACATAACTCTTGCTAGACTATAAAAAGAGTCCACACCATCATACAGCGATGTACAGAGCATGGCGCTAAGTCAGTATCATGCTTAATTCTCATGCCTGTAAAAATGGATGACTCTGTGTGGTTACCCTCTACACCTTATCACTTTCTGAATTAAACAACTTAAATTCATGCTGAAAACAGTTCATGGGCTAACATTCTGAACTGAACCTGCAAAGGACCTTGAAAACAAAGTTGGTAAGCACAAGATATAGCAAGCTACAGCGTCTTCAGGATCCCCTATACCTTTTTTAGGCAGAATTTTGGGTTTTTCGTATACTTCCACTTCTTCAGCCTCTAGAAACTCAATGACCCTGTGGACTTCTTCCACTTTGTGCTCCTCTTGGAGCCTGCGCTCTTCCACCCTGATGAAGTCCTCCACCTCGTGAAGCTCCTCTTCCTCAAAGTACTCCTGCACTTCGTAAAACTCCTCCTCGAGAGCCTCTTCCACTCTTGCTTCCACGAGTTCTAGCTCTATTCTTTCTTGGACAAGTTCTTCTTGCTGGTAGGCAACTGATATTTTTTCTTCAAAAACAGCTTTCCCTGAAAGAGCATCTATTTTAAGAGATTTGATTTTTTTAAAAAAAAAAAAACAACAATAAGATCAAACAGAGGTCAATTCAAAATGTAAGAAATGCAAATAAAAGAAGGCTCCCGTGAAAAGACATGAAGATCAAAGAACGTCTAGGAAAATACCTTTAGCAGGGGGAACTTCCTTTTTAGGCACAGGGACTTTCTTTTCGGGGATTTTCTTCTTTTCTGGGACTTTCTTTGGTACTTCAGGCACTTTAAAGACACATTTTTAATATTTACAACCACTAAGAGAAAGCCTGGTCATTGCATACCAAAAATAAGACACACAGACATACAACACAGCTTAATGAAGAACAGTTAAAGGGTTAGGGCTTAAAGGGGAAAGTGTACCTTTGGCTGGTAGGGCCTCTTTTTTCTGGACAGGAACAGGAATTTTTTCCTCAGGAATTTTCTTTGGCACTTTAAAGACATTAAGTGCCTCAATCAGACAACAATGTTCAGTAACACACACACACACACACACACACACACACACTCCCTCAGAGACAAGTGGCTTCATCAATGCATCTAGGACGTTAATCTGTGCTGTTGGACAGTTCCTTTACAGGTAAATAGGGATGCTTTTCCCAGCACTCGCTTGTGCTGTCTATTTGCTTAGAAGCCAACATGTGCCCACAAGGGAACTTTGCTATTTTTAAAACATTCATAACAACCAGTACTGGGCATAATTTTACTATTTTTAATTTGATGATTTTTTTTTGACTTGATTATCACCCTAGAGTATTTGGACCCTGACCTACGCCTCAGGAACTGTTGGGCATGATGTTATAGGCTGAGGAGTCTGCAGTGATCGGGACAGTGGACCATAGTTGCTGAAGATGCAGTCTGGGGCATTAATTGAACTAAGAAGTAACAAGAAAGGGAAATTTTATAACCTTGAATTTCCAGGTTAACTATGGTAAAAAGAACACGGGGCTCTTTAAAGTTATTATCTAAGTATCAGGATTTTTTTTTCTGTATAAAATAATGCATATAGTGAAAACTGTTATATCCCATAATGACAATTTAGTCATATAATGGAATGAAGTCTAGGAACAGTGTGAGGGTAGAAAGGGTTACTTATTATGTTCTTAAACACAGAGAGATCACGATGGGGCATCAAATTTTCCAGCTATTTAAATGAAGAGACTTCTAAAACAATCCACACCAGGTACACATGTGCATCCACTATTTACTCATTGAAACTGTGAAACAGCTAAGGAACTGGGATACATGGCATTGTTAATTGGAATTAGGCAGTTTGCTGGGTGGTTATTTTTAGGAAGAGGTGAAAGAAGACATCACTTTTTAGAAAAAGCATCACTGTGGGGCTAGGAAATTGGCAGGGGTTGCTATACCTTTTGCAGGGGGTACTTCTGCTTTCTTAGGGACAGGAGTGGGAGCTGTAGGCACTGCTTTCTTCACCACTTCAGGTGCTTAAAAGATATTTTATGGACATGTTGAAAGAGTCACATGCAACGAACAGAACAAAACCCCATTATCAAAAATGTAAACAGAGCAACACAAAACATTGATTTATTTTAGGAAGATGTTAGCAACCTAAGTAATAATAATACCACCCCAAGAGTGAGTGAGATAGCAACTCTGCCAAGATTTTAGTCTTCAGGGATAAATGGTTTAAGAATTATTCTTAAAAGCGAATGCTTTCACCACACAAATAGATTGTTCGCCAGAGTTTGAACTGAAAGCGAAATTGTGGATTGCAAACTAGGGGGAAGGATTTAATAACAGAAAAAAAAAAAAATCCCCTCATTTATAGTCAGAATGCAAGGAAGGAGGAAAAGCTAGGAAAAAGGAAAGGACCACAAAGCTTCAGCTACCAGGAGTGTGCATGCTCCAGGCCTCGTGGATGTGCTACCAGGAAAGTATATGGCTGAAGATCAGGGTTAGACAGTTCGGAGCGCCAAGGTTTTGGAATGTCCAACTCATCAAAGTGTTTGTACCTCTAGGTGGCAGCACCTCCTCCTCCACCTTCTCTTCCTCCTCCTCTTCCTCCACTATCTCTTCTTCCTCTATGCTAGGTGGCTCTTCTGGAATCTCTTCTGGAGTGGGTTCTTCAGCTTCCTCATATACTTGAAACAAATTATTTTGTAATTTATTTTTTAAGTCCTTTGAATGTTAGATTAAAATTACACCATCTTGAAAAATCACTCCGCCTCTTAAGTGCTCATGAACACTCACTAATCTGGAAAAAAAAATTTGCCCAGTCTTTAAAATATGTTAGGCTCTTTCCAATGTAGGAACTGGAAGGGGCCCCAGAGGATTTAGTTGGAATTATTATTTTTTTTAGTGAAGGTGGGAAGATTTTAAAAGCAATTATTCAAATTAAATTATTCTAATTATTGTAATAAGCAATTATCCTGTTCCTAAATAGTTTAGAAGTCAGATGTTCTGCACCAGTTGCTCAAGTTCATCTGAGCTTATTCCGGGAAAGCCATTTTCCATTATGACCCCTGAAGGCACTGGGTAAGGAAATTCTCCTCAGTATTCACGTACAAAAGACAAAACACTGATTTCACAGAGTTAGTGAGGAAGAGAAGAATGAAGATTTTAGTGGGTCCATTTCAGTTTTCCATTGAAACAAGCCACAAATAAACAGGCTGAATGTACAAGAATAAGAAAGAATTGGCCTGCCCAGTTCCTTCTAGGAAAGTACTACTTTCTATCAGAGCTAGAAGGTCTATTTCTAGAGCGAAGTGTATGTTTTTTCCTTTGTTTATGAGATAACAATAAGAGTGCTTAGAAATACTGTTTTCTTAGGAAGTCGTCTACCTTCAGCTGGTGGAACTTCCTCTTCTTTAGGGGGGATGATCCGTCTTTCTTCCACCTTCTTAGGCACCTCAGGGACTTAAAAGACATTGATTGTTTTAGGCACTTAAAATTCATAGCCAAAGAAGAATAAAGACCAAACTTCACATATTCAACCCAAGAGAGTAAACATCACAGCACAGAGAAGGGGCTGACACACTGACACGGTCACAGTTAGTTAAAGGGCAAATGAAGAGGCTTGTGGGTCCATTGTGAGACTGTCTTTTGTAGCTGGACTAACTCTGAAATGGTCATAGTTAGTTAAGGAGCAAATGAAGAAGTTTGCGGGTCCATCATGAGTCTACCTTTTATAGCTGGACTCTCTTCTTTTTTAGCAAGAGTGACAAGTACTTGGTCATTTCTGGCTCTTTAAAGATGTATAATATCTGTCATTTTAATTTTCAGGAATAACATACAGAGGAAAAACAAGGCAAAAAACCCAACATTCACACAAAATGGGAAATGAACACAACAACAGTACGGGTACAACCGAGGCACGGTGACAAAGGTCAGGGACAGGCCAGCGAAGGCCAGCATGTGTGCTGAACATCCTATGTGGATGACCCTTCAGGTCAACAATGGTGCAGTCAATAAGCATGTACCTTTGGCAGGAGGAACCACTGCTTTCTTAAGGGCAGGAGCAGGCATCTTCTTTTCTGGTTCAGGTTTCTTAGGAGCCACAGGAACTTTAAAGATATTTTGAAATTTCAGTCTCACAAACACAAGAACACCGTGCACAACAATAACAGAAGTTACGTTCACAAATATTGAACAGGGCATTTTGACGTAGTGGGGGAGGAACGTTTGCCATGTGCTTGGGAATGCAAGAACACTGGAGGTATTGTACCTTTGGTGGGAGGAGCCCCCTCTTTCTTGGGAACAACTACTTTCTTCTCGAGCACTGTCTTCTTGATCTCAGGCACTTTAAAGACATCATTTCATGATAAGAATGTATTTTGAAGATCAAGAAAGAAAGCAAGAAGTCTATACACACAGGAAAACAATCATGCGACATACAACCAGAACAGGGAGGGAGTGTGAGCCGCAGCCCAACAAGATATGATTGGAATTTGCAGGGCAAGGCATCAGCAAACAGCTGGTCATCTGAGGCCAGATGCTATCATTTCATTGGCTTAAATTTTGCTAATAACCTAGCTAATACCTATCTGAAAATATCATGTCACTATACAGCCTGGTAGAAAACATTATACTTATTTAAAATGTTGCTATCAAGGCTTTTCTGAGAAACATTATTGTACCTTAAGGTATAAATATACTTCCTAAGTACTGTACTATGACCTGATCTATGATGTTAAATATTGATTTTCTTCATTCAATGATGCAATAATATTTCTCATCTTATTTCATCTTATAGTAATATTAGATATTCATGAGTATCCCTATTTTATGAAGGAGTTAACTAAGGCTCAGATCGGCTAAAGGACTCAGAGTAAAACAGCAAAGTTCAAAGTCAAGGTTAAGTCAAGGTTAAATCAAAACATGTTGTGTTTCCATTTATTTTTATGTTTTGAAAGATATAAACTATTACTCAATGTTTTAATACAGTCAGTGTTTTGACATAAACTATTAATTGGTGTTTTGATAAATATATCATGTTTTCTTTTCAGGCTAGTGTCATGAAGGCACTTATATAGGCAAGTATAAAGGATGAAATTTAAAACATGAACTTATAGAGGGGGCTAACATTTGGAATGTAAATAAATAAAATAATTAAAAAGACCATGAACACATGTATTTTTAGGTAAAAAAATTTTCCTATAGATAATTTAGATGTTCAGAGAATCTATGAGACATATGTGGTTTTAATAAAATTACATCAAGTTGAGTAGACATCTTGTAGTAGCTTTATGATAATACTGCCTTTAATCTTTCATGTAAACCAATACTGTGTGAGCAGCATCTAATAGAAAATAATGTCTATCAATGTCCTCGTCAGCTTTAGAAGTAAAATTCGGCTATCCCTTTTATAAGAGGCCCATCTGATAAAGCTATCGGAGGGTGAGGGCTGGATGTTCACTCTGGGAGATGTACCTTTGGGAGGCGGTGGAGGTTCCACTTTTTTAGGAACAGGAACGGGGACTTTCTTCTCAGGTACAGTTTTCTTTGGCACTTAAAAACATTTTATTTAAAGACAGTAAGAACCACATACAATATCACATCTAGAACAAAATACATCCAAGGATAGAACCACAAACAAACAAACATCAAATAGAATTTGAAGACATGCAGATAATTTACAATGGACAGACATAAACGCAGGTGCACAAGGTAAGATAAAGATGTGCCTTTGATAATACAAGGCTTTGCTGACAACATCATAAACTATTATATAAAGAAAGAGACAAGAAAAAAGATGGGAAGCCGGGATCAACATTTAAAAAAGTCGTGATTCCAAGAACTGCTGTACCTGGTGCAGGTTTTGGCACCTTAGGTTTAATTTCTGGAAGAGCTTCTTCTTCCTCAAGTAGAACTTCCTCTTCCTCTGGTGGAACTTCCTCTTCCTCAGGAAGAACTTCCTCTTCCTCTGATGGAACTTCCTCTTCTTCAGGTGGAACTTCCTCCTCCTCAGGTGGAACTGCTTCCTCAGGTAGAATTTCCTCTTCAGGAACAGTGACTTCCTCAAATGGAGTTTCTTCTTCTTCTTCCCGAGGTAGAGCAACAGGAACAGGGACTACTTCCCGTTTCTTTGGCACTTTAAAGATATTTATTAAATGTATACAAATTCTATGCTTGTATAAAATATGAATGATAGCAGGGTAACATGAAAAGCAAATATTCTTTGGTTACAAGGACTACTGACGTACATATTATCAAGGAAGATGGTTAGTATGGCTGTACAGCCCTGTTTCTGCCCAAAATTAATGTACCTTTCGGGGGTGGAGCTTCCATTTTTTTCAGAAGAGGTGTTGGTTTCTTTTCTTCTGGAATGAGTTTCTTGGGCACTTCTGGCACTTTAAAGATATCATTTGCCTTTAAGAATATGTCCTTCCACAGTATTTTATAGCCATAGATGTGATAAAGGATCACACAATATGGAAGACATTTTTAGCAAGACACTTTTACAAGCTTGTAGTTAGTACAGGGACATTTTCTTATGAATGAATACTAATGTGCAATTTCCCCCTTGTGTATAAATGATGAAATAATATACCTTTTGCAGGCGGAGCCTCTACTTTCTTAGGAGTAGGCACTGGCACCATCTTCTCAGGCACAGGTTTCTTGGGCACTTCTGGCACTTTAAAGAAACAATTTAGGGAAATTTTTATACAACACAAAAACCATTGAATCCAAACATAGTCTAGAAAATTATGATAAGGCAATAAAATCATAGTGAAGAAACCCCAAAGCAGTATTTCACTTTAAAAATAGAAATCTGTTTTTGTAAAGAGATGATACTAAAGTGGTGTACCTAACGAATATATTATTGAACCAATTAAATATTTTATTCTTATATAAATCTGAAATTAAATTGTGTGCCCCAGCATGTTTGTATACCTTTGGCTGGTGGTGGTTCCACCTTTTTGGGAACAGGCACTGGTGCCTTCTCCTCTGGTACAGGTTTCTTGGGCACTTCCGGGACTTAAGAGATAATAAATAAGGTCACCTTCACATTTTCCTAATAATAGAGGAGTCTAGTGACTCAGGGACAATTGAACAATCACAGATGCGTCAATAATTTCATTGTAAGACAGAAGCTAATAATAGCTACAAAACAAGGTGCTAGACATGCAGGAGAGTTACAATAAAAACCACCAAATAAGCACGGAACAGAGACTCAGACAGCACAAAAGGCTTGGTAATGGTTTTGACCATTTTGATGGTGTGAATTTGTGTTTCACTAAGAATTCTCTACTGAGGAAGGCACAAGTGTTAAAAAGAAACAGCTTTAATGGCCACATTTGGAGATGAATATATGGCAACTGGCTTCTGTGACCAGCTGAGTGGTTGTTGTTCTGGTGTTAATGTTATTATCATCACCACAGGGCTCACCAAGTTACACTACATGGGCAAATGGTGGCATTAAGAGCTGTACCTTTGGCAGGTGGAGCCTTCTCCTTTTTAGGAATAGGCACAGGAACTTTTTCCTCTGGCTTCTTGGGAATCTCAGGCACTTTAAAGACATTGTTTAGAGTTAAGTTCAGATTGTGAGGAACAACACCCACACAAAGCCCATCTAACGTAGCATCACATGGCAACACACAGAGGCGGTGGTAGACAGAAGAGAGGTAAGCATTTGAAGACAGATGATGTTGCTTATGTGCGTGTTGTGTGAGTGGTATATACCTTTGGCTGGGGGTGCTTCCTTCTTTTTGGGAACAGGAACAGGTTTTTTCTCTTCTGGAACAGGTTTCTTGGGTACCACAGGCACTTTAAAGATAGCAATAAGATTTGAAAACATTGTAGAAGATATAAATGTGAAAAGCACACGGGTATCATATACTTCAGCATCTAAAAAGAACTTAGGGATCAGTGCCAATAACCTCCAGTCAGCTACCCCAACTCTGAGCTGCCACTTCCTTTCCATTGGCAGGAGCTTTCATCTACCTTTGACTGGGGCCACTGGCACCACCTCTTCCTCAGCTATGATCTCCTCCTCTTCATGAAGGTATTCTTCCTCTTCATGGACATACTCTTCTTCATGAATGTATTCTTCATGAATGTATTCTTCTTCATGGACATATTCCTCTTCTTCCTCTACGATGTATTCTTCTTCGTGGGCTTCTACCTCCTCTTTGAAGACAACAACCTCTTCCAGTTCTCGTTTTTTGGGTACCCCTGGCACTTTAAAGATATCATCTTTAAGTTGGCTATTTTCCAATTCCTCAATAAAGTTGAGACATTTTAAGAGCACAGACCCACATATAACAAAAGATAGGCTTTCCATTGCCCACAGATTAATGTTAGACACAGAACTGAGCATGAATTCAACAGCAAAGAGGAGGAGAAACACAAACAATGGGAGGTACCTCTAACAGGCGCTGCCACTTCCTTTGTAGGGACAGGTATTTTGGCCTCTGGGACAACTCTCTTGGGCTTCATGGACACTTGAAATATTAAGTATAAAGGAATTTTAGAGTCAGAAACAGACCATCTAAACATTTCTAGCCTTCTTGTACTTTAATAGAATACTTTTGTAGCTGTCTCTATAATAGAACATACTACTTTCTCTGTCAAAACCTTTCTGTTTTTCACAGGAAGGACTCTGAATCTCACAGCAAAGTTAACCCATAGAGATTCTCAACCAGTTTGATGTACTCAAGCAAGTTTGCAATAGCAGAGACAAATTGGAAATGGTTTTTTTTTTTTTTTAAGTTATATGGTTCTGTTTACAGAGATATCCTAAAAAGTCCAAATTTGCAAAAGTCCAAAGATTGCAAGAAGTTGCCCAAGATAAAATAAGAAAACCTTGGTGCTCAATTAGATTTTGAAAAAATTCTTCAAAATGACTTTGGAATAGTTACCTATTCTCAGTGGTTTTCCTATATTAATTGAACTATATTAGGAATATGTGAAATGGTTACTACATTCAAACAAAAGTGTTCTTTTTGACAATATCATAGTCCTGGGGCAAGGCGCAGCCACTGGATACAAGGCTGTAGAAATATTTTGAGGTAATGTTCGAGCTAATGCTGGAGACAAGTAAGAGACAGGTAAAAGGCTCCATTCCAGGAAGAGGTGGTTATACCTTTGGCAACTGGTTCAGTCACCTGCTGCTTTTCACGTTTGGTAATTGAAATTTGTATTTTTTCTTCAACAACTTTCTTTGGTTCTTCGGGAGCTTTAAAGATATTAATTATGGAAAGAATATCACAATGAATCTCACGAATATCATAGAAATATCCACAAAGCACAAAGACCTGGCATGTAAGAAATGGAACCAGACAATATACTTAGCAACAACAGAGAGCAGCAGACACAGTGGTGAGTCAAGGTCAACATGGTTACAGAACAGAGGTGACAATACTGTTTGCAACAGTTACTACTCTATCATGTACCTTTGGGTGGTAGAGGTTTGAGTTTCTTTTGAATGACCAGGGGTGCTTTTTCTTCAGGCACGGCTTTCTTTAACACTTTAAAAGATCAATAGTAAGAGATTTACAAACCCAAACTAGATTCTCAAGGGTGAGAACAAATGTTGAGAAGTATACAACACAACATAATAGTCCCAAACACAATTTATACACATCCACTTCAACACATACCCACAGTAGACAGATGGAGAAAACAAAAGACTCTATAGTGGTAATGTTCTCACTCTACCTTTTGGTGGGGGAGCCTTGGGTTTGGCAGGCACCGGTTCTTGGACAGGTTTTGCTGGAATAGGCTTCTTGGGTTCTTTAAAAGCATATACAAAGTGTTTAATGTTAGACTGGAAGGCACAAGTCAAAAATACTCTTTAAGACAATTGATCTTCTATGTTCACAGTGCAACCATAATCTTTAGAATAAGAATTAGAGGTGAGTAGAATAGGTTCTAAGAGCCCTAAGCAAGCTGTGTCTGCTTTCCTTATGGCTATTCACTTCAATTAGGCCATGGGAATGCTTACAAATTCTCATTTAATTTCAGATAGGCAACATGTGATACAAAGTTTTCTCTCTTGGACATTGGTGTTTAAGGGCATCAGTGAAACCATGCAGAATCCTCTCAAAGAAACAAACAAAACCCTTAAGTAGTGAGAGGCTATGGATTCATTTCAAATTTCTAGTAGGAGTTGATGTGCATGAATTTATTATCTATTTTACAGTAAAGAAAGTGCCCAGAGTCAGAGCTCCATAAGCACACACATTATCTTTGTTAGGTTAAAAACTGCTTTGTCTTTCCTAGAAAAGCAAATATTCAATGCTGGGTTCCCTGTGGGTAGGGCTAATAATAGCCTTAAGATTTATAGAGCTATTTTCCCCTACCAGAAGTGATTTAAAACACTGAATTTACTAAACGACAAAGTGTTTTTTACCTAGATTGCCATCCTACCGTAGTGGGTTCTAAGTGTGCTTCATGTGCTCCGAGGGCTGTCATACCTGTGATGTGCTCCTCATGCTCTTCAGACTCCTCATAGTGCTCCAGGCCACGCTCTGCATATTCGTCATACTGGTCGTATTCTTCAGTGGGTTCGTAGTCTTCAAACTCTTTATATTCCTCATAGTCTTCGTAATCCTCATACTTCTCCTCCTGGTGTTCTGAAACAACAGTTTCTTCTTCTCGGGTGTAAGACCATTTCTTCTCTTCTGTCACAGTTACTTCTAGAATAATATTGACACCAAGCAGCATTTTACTCAAGGCCCATTTGGCAACAATGTGCTTTGATTTCATTCCTTTATGACAGTCTCCCACACTGGCTATGGGTGATCTTGGTTATCTTATGATGGTAAAAGTATCATAAAATGCACATTGACTAGTTGTGATGTCAAATGTTCAAGTGCTTGACTCCAGTTAGCAGTAAGCGCGGAGAGTGGAGGGGCTAAATTGGAAACTAGCAGACAGAGACACACAAGGCTTTACGCTTTATATGATCCAATCAAAGTGCAATGTACCTTTAGTGGGCTGGGGTTCTCTCTTTGGAACTTCAATGGATACCTTTTCTTCTTTAACAGCTCTTTTTCTAACTTCAGTCACTTTAAAAGAGCAAGGATTAGAAGTAAGTTGCCAGGATCTAGAGATAATGGTGTTAAGAGAACTTTGGCAAGAACAACCCAAGCATGACGCTCCTTTAAACCTTCACTAAAATCTCAAGAAATTTCAATGGACCTGAAAGTCCACATCATTCTGTACACTTGAGAAGACTTTTACCCAGGCTGTTTAATGTTTCAGAGATGCTGGATAATCAGGTGGGATTGTGAGAGAGTTAAGAGAGACAAGCTGCAACAATGAATGTACAACTGAGTACAACCTTAGGAAGGGACTTGGACTTTACCAACATTATCGGCACCCCAGTTCCAATCCTCCCACCCCTGATCCACTGGGACAATGCAGCATATTGAGGACTTAAAGATATCAAAACAGTAACCAAAATTTACCACATAAAACAAACATCAAGACAGATGAGTTTGAGATGGAACGAACAGACATATTAGATGACAAATACATTTTAATGTAAACTCTGCATGTTTGCACGTGGGGTAGAAAAAGTTTCTTTCTGCAGTCGGGATGTTTAGTTTTGCAGTGATGTGGAACAGCATACTCATTCCACTCTCGATATGCACTTACATCACTTCCCCCAACGATGCCAGTTCTACTCTCCTCATCTCAAGACCTAAACGCTTATTTCTATCCCCTAAAGAGTCATTATACCTTTAGCCGGTGGCTCCGCCTCTCTTCGAGGTTTGAGCTTGGGGAATTTTTCTTCAGGGACAACTTTCTTAGGTTCCTCTGGCACTTTAAAGACAGATTTCACTTTAAAGAATTGTTTTTCTTCATTCAGACCACAAAACGTACAAACCACAGAGGTGTGACACAAACATAAAAGATTCAACCTTTCCCAGACTTCAGACATTCGACAATAGTTTAAAAAAAAGACAAGGATTACCCTTCCCCCCGTATCCCTTAGTCACTTATAAAGAGAGCAAGACGAGGCAATGTTGACATATGGAAGGGCTGCTGTACCTCTCGCTCTCGGAGGTTCCTCTTTTTTAGTTACAGCCACAAGAACTTTTTCTTCCTGGGTAATTTTCATGTGCCTCTCGGTCACTTGGAAGATAATTTAAAATTAGCATTCTATAACATTTAGCGTAGAATACACACAAACATACATATATACACATATATACATATACATACACACTAACACACATATTCATGCATACACATATACACAAGCCAGAAAGTACTGTGGTTTTAGAACAGAAGAATTTATAACACACATACAACTAAACACAACAATAAGTAAGCAATACTTCATAAAGCCATAATACACAACCATCACAACACTAACAATCTACACAGAAAAATTATGACCTAATAGATGGTAGATGGAGGAAGAAAGATAAGACTCTAAGTTTTTATTTTTTTCTTTAGGGCAATGTCATTTACCTTTGGTTGAGGGAGGTTCTTCTATCTGAACCACTTCTGCAGGAGCTCTCCTTTCTGGAACTGGTTTCTTTGGTTCTTCGGGTGCTTTGAAAACATCAGGCAATGTGGTCAAACGTGGTACAAAGAGTGCCAAAGCTATGCACAGTTACTTCCTTCCCAATGTGATAAAGATCTGAAGAATGCATTAATTTACTATCAAGACAGGGAATGAGGTGTCACCTAAGAGTAAAGTGGACCCCAATATACCTTCGGTTGGTGGCACTTTTTTAGGAGCTGGTGCAGGAACTTTCTTCTCTGGTACAATTTTCTTTGGTGGTTCGGGAACTTTGAAAATATTAAGAATATTAGTTTGTATTCTTTTAGGAACTATCATTATTTGGGGGCCACAACTCCCTCTTTGTAAAGATCTCACACATACACGAACATGAATGACTGTACTAACAAAGTGTTGTACAAATTCTGACAAAACCTTAATGATGCCGAGAGGTGTCACCAGACATTTCAAGACAGACAGAACTGCACATCTGTGAGAGCAACCATACCTTTAGTGGGCGCAGGCTCCTCAATTTCAGCAGGAACTTTTGGTTTTGGTATAATTTTCTTTTCATGCTTCTCAGGCACTTGAAAAGATTATAAAATATACTTGTAGAAAATATAGAGTTTTCTCAATAAATATATAAGGAACCTTTTATTAGTTATGCTATTTATTATTTGTAATATTGATGGTGAATTATATATAAGAGAGCATAACAAATATAGGGATAAAATATTTAAGAGTTGGTATACCTTTGGCTGGTTCAACTTCCACTTTCTTAGAGATAAAGTGCATCTTTTCTTCCACAACATATCCCTCAGGCTCTTCCAACACTTTGAGGACATTGAGTTCAAAGAAGAAAAAATGTAGAGATTTTTTCATGTTTAGTTTTAACTATAATTTATCACTTCAAGACAATAATCAACATTGCCAAACTTTAGCATGTGCTAAATCCCTGATTGTTTCCATTTAAAGTACCTGAAGAATATTCAAATAACTAATTCTGTAATAAAGAATACTGGCTTCACTAATTTATTGTATATCACAAAGACAGTAAGACTCCAATTCACAGGAATAACAGGGCATGTACATGACAAAAAAAACAAAAAACCAAAAAAACAAAAAAAAAAACAGTTCAAGAGACCAAACAAACAGCACAGGATTGAAGCTAAATTTTGTTTTTTGTTTTTTTTTTTTGTTTTTTTTTTGTTTTTTTAAATAAACATTAATACTCTTGGCTTGAAGGCAGAAAGGCAGAAACATAAACTACGCAAGATAGTTCATGTCCCCACTCCCCAATTTTGTGGGGTAGCTATGGTAGAAGAGACAAGAGACTTCATGTGATATTTTTTGAGCCTGTGTGTATGAAGTTTACTGTAGAATAATTTTAGAAACGGCTAATTAAAAACAACTATGTTGTCTAAAATGAAAAGAAGCTTCAGGTTCCGCCATCTTTTCAGCTTAATGCAGACACAAGAATCACCGAGCATCTTGTTCTTCCTTGCTTGAGTTTGAAGCACTGAAAGTTTATATAGCATCCCATATCAAAACCTCAAATGGTCCCAGACCTATGAGTTGAGATGTTCCATATGTATGCTTTCTATGATTCCCCAAACATTTCTAGGAAGGATAGTCTTCAAATCCGCCAAGTTCCTGACCATGCCCACTTTTGTGTCTATTCCAGGAAATGCAGCTTTACGGTTAGGTTTGTTTGGGACTCATGGCCCACCCTATTGCATTCTAGATTATTCTACTAAGTTTGTAAATACTGGATTTCATGTGGAGTTTTCTTCCAAGTGGAGAAAGGGGATGTGAAGAGTCCCCCTTTTTTAGACAGAGATGTACTTGAGAACACCCAGGGTACTCAAAATCTACTCAACATTAGGGAGGGAGTTATGTCAGTAAGGACACACCCATTTTCCTTTAAAACAGAACTACCCTGTCCTTATCAGGAGTGTTCCTTTGGATATACAGCATGAGCTCGACTATGGGATTTTTGTAGGGAACCTGGTAGTGTTTTATTTAACCAAAAGGGAATTGCAACAAGATGAAGTTTAGTGTTTCAATTGTTAAATGCATCAGAGAGTTGTCTTAATAGCTAATGGAACATCCGGACATAGCTGCCTGATTGCAGATACTACATGGTTCTTTTTTCTATATGTGGACTAGAGGAAAGCTCCTTCAGTTCAGTATTTTTTTTTGACAAATACACCTTTGACTTCTGGAAGTTAATATATCATATATTTTCTTGTTTCTTTTAAAAAAGGGAATAAGTGAATTAGGAACTGGAAAGTCCACTTAATAATACTCCTGTTTGTGTGTTGCAGAAAACATGGTTTGAGAAAGCCCATGTATATACCAGATAACCAAGGTGAAGTATCTACCAGCTGACCACACTGAAGCCAAGCCCTGCCTCATAAAAGGAGGTACCGAATGAGGATGCCCACCTTCTTCAATTATCTGTAACTACAAAGCCATTACCTCTAAATAGCCAAGGAAGAGAAGGAAAAGAACTTCATAGGGTGTTTACTCTCATGTAATGAATGCTCTTGAATCTTTTATTTTGATTATAAAGACACCTGAACTAAGGCCAGTAGATGAATCTGTGTCATGCCTCTCGGATGACTTTCATAATTATCCCTACAGCAGTCATCCCTCACTTATTTCTGCCATTTACCTTCATATTCTGTGATCTCTGCTTCCTCCTCATCTCTTTCCTCTTCCCTATACACCGAAACAGACACTCTTTGCTCTTCTTCAGAGTAAGTCCATTCCTCCTCTGTAGGTGGGTTAAAAGGTAAGATTTGATTTAAATTCAGTGGGCAGGAATACATCCAGCGGCCATGTGTTCACTAGGGATAGATGAAGATTCCTCTATCTGCTTAGGACATGGGACTTTCTAACTCTAAGAGGGAAAGAGACAAGACAAGAGGAGACTAGAGCCCAAGACCAAGAGAAATACTTGAATTATGCCCGAGAGCATCCAAATTAAAATGATTTCCTTTTCAACACCTTATTAACTTTATAAGAATAGCTCAAGATCAAAGTAGACACAAAAGATAGTTCCAGAAGGCTACAGCAGGCAAAAGTATTCCAACACCAACAC
Organism: Rhynchomys soricoides; assembly: GCA_019843965.1. Taxonomy (NCBI): domain Eukaryota; kingdom Metazoa; phylum Chordata; class Mammalia; order Rodentia; family Muridae; genus Rhynchomys; species Rhynchomys soricoides. Next base: position 173,841 of record JADRCH010000029.1, on the reverse strand, counting down.
AAGATGAAAACAGGTTTTTACGAAAACATTTACATCCTTAAGAGGGGAGACTCCTCCTCTGAGGGAGCTGTTCACAGATGCCGCCTGCCTCCCTTGTGTTTATATACCTTCATGTCGCATGAGTTCCACTCTCTGAGGAACTGCCACCGATAGTTTTTCTTCAGCAGCAAATCTTTTCTCTTCTACAACAGTTTTCTTAGAAACTTCAGCTTTAAGAAAGCATCAGAATTGACGCTTAAAAATCAATAATCACACCAATCCCCCTTCTCCCTAGAGTTTGGGAAAGTACTGCAGTACACTACTTTCATTAGCAAAGTGGACAAAGACATTACACATCCCAAAGACACACTCACACGCGCGCGCGCACACACACACACACACACACACACACACACACACGTCTCTCTCAGAAGCAAGACAAAGAGGGAACACACTTGACCAATGTAGCAAGAAGCACTACAAGATTTCTTTAGAAGACTGAGACCAAGCCTACCTCGGGGAGGAGCTTTCTTAGGGATGGGAGCTGGAACAATCTCCTCAGGAACTGGTTTCTTAGGTGGCGCTGGCATTTTAGAAACATGCACAGTTAGAGCTCTGATGCTCTCCCACCAAAGCCCAGCACAGAGCTTGCCCCCCAACCCCCATGCTCTTCACGCTCCACAAAGCTCACAAGTCAACCTTGCCTTGAACCATATCATTGTAAAGGATAGCTTTTGTCAGACAGCTGGTGATACCTTTGGGTGGGGGGACTTCCTCTTTTCTAGGAACAGGTCTTTTTTCTTCGGGAACTTTCCTCTTTGGTATTTCTGGTACTTGAAGAACAACATTTATATATTTTTAAATATCTTATAGGCAAATGAACATAAAGCAGGCAGGCCCACAAAGAGAGACATGCAAGTGAAGAAGCTTGGAGGAAAAACACAGTTATGGAGATGCGATGGGGTACCTGCTGGTGGTGGAGACTCCTCTCTTTGAGTAATGATGGTTATTTTTTCTTCTGTGACAACCTTTTTCTGCACTTCAGGAACTTGAAAAGACATTTGTAGAATTGGGTTTATATTTTTCAAAGTAGCTAATGTGTAATTATTTTGAAAGAGCCTAGACAGGTAGACACTTTGGTTGTATTGTCACTGACCATAACATATTCACTTTGAATTAAACAGACTAGTTAACAGATAAACACACTGGATGTTTTACGCTGGAGACATAAAAACTGGGCTTCTTTACTAGGCAAGTAACCCTACCTTTAGCTGGAGGGGCTTCCTTCTTTGTCACAGGAACAGGAATCTTTTCTTCAGGAGCAGGTTTCTTTGGAGCCTCTGGAACTTAAAGTTTTAAAATAGCAGATCAGTGTGGCCATGTTTCATTTCTGTGAATGGACAGAGGCACATCTCCAAAGTGTCACACAGTGCATTAATGCTGTAGACTGTTCACTGGTATAACTAGAAAGATCCCACTTTATAGTCATGGTATAGTAACTGTCACATACAATGTTTTAGAAGCATTTAAAAGACTGAAATGTGTTATGTAACAGAAATGTGTATAGAATCAACTCCTATATGTTATAGAATTCATTCCTACGTGTTAGTATGATATTTTGGTGTGTGTATATGTGTACAGGTGTATATTGGTACATCTGTGTATGTATGTGTTTTGGGATGGTAAAAATAACCTGGACTGTTATTTCTCAGTTGCTATGGACTCACTATTTTCCTTTAAGACACCATCCTTCACCGGCCCGGACTTTGCCATGTAGGCTACGCTCAGTTACTGGTGAGCACCAAGGAAAGCCAATTGTCTCTACTCCCCTACCCTCAAGTGTTCTGGAATACAAGTGTTCCACTGTGGCCTTTTACCTATTCTATTTAAAGCAGGTACATGATTTCCAAGTACTGAACATCTTCAAGGCCAGCATTTTCCTAAGTCTGCTCTTCACCGTCATCAGTATGATCGGATGCAAACAAACCAGCCAGAGATTATACCACTAATGGAGAGTGTGGGTGGCGTGTGTAGGGAAGGTCTCTTTATTTATACATTGTTTTGAAAGAGGGATGATTCATGACACGTTGGGACCTTTCTGAATTACAGCTCTAACACTGTAGAACAGCTAGACCCAAGGAGCGGTCCCCTGCTGACTGCAGTCTGAGTTTCTGTTTCTGTTTGCCGAAAGTATAATCAAAATGTAGGATACCCTCTAGAACAGGTCCCTCAGTAGGACAGTATGCCAAAGGCTGTAGGGACCTCTATGCCATAAAATATTGGGTAGGTATGCACAGGTGTTTTTCGGTAAGAAATTCTGTCATTTAGAATACATTTCCAGATGTTTATAGTAGCTTTAAGGAATTTCAAGACACAGGGAAAATAAATGTCAAAACTCTGTTTTCCCCTACTGAAGACTCGCCATAGTTACTGCCGCCAACCCTCTCCCGTTAACAGAGCCTAACCTCAGTCTCCTCATCACGGACACATGACAATGCCTTAATGAAGAAGACACACACACGAGTGTGAAAGAGAGATGTTAGGTTGTATAAACATGTCTGTAAAGGATGTTCCACAAATCCTTCTCAAGGATGGTATTAAGCATTTAAGGTTTGATGTAATCACTTCTTGTAACACTCTCTTGGCACTGCCTTAGGAGTGTTCAGAACAATACATAACATATAACAAGGGTGCATCCCCAAAGGTGACACACATGTTTTAAACATGAGGAACATGCCGAAGAGATGAGAGACAAGGACAACATGGTACAAATGAAGACTGTGCAAAGCAGAGGAGTTCTGGATACCTTTTGGAGGAGCAGCTGGCTCTTTCTTCTTGGGAATAGGAACTGGCTTTTTCTCCTCTGGCACAGGTTTCTTGGGAGCCTCAGGAACTTTAAAGATAACATTGTTGAAACAGTGTTGAATGTTACAGTCTTCTGAGACATTTAAGATTATAGGAAAGCACAAAGCCTCATTAAGAGCTTAAGAATTAAAAAGTAGATTAGTGTGCTTTACTTGTGGCTAAATGGAATGCTTAGTACATCAATACCGGGCAGACATCACACACATGACACAAGGTAGACAAATACCCAGTTAAGATGGTCTGGCATCTAAAACTGTTCTTAACATATGTTAGCACAAATCAATGAAAGTTAAACATATGAGAGATGGTTTACTGATAACATTTTGTCAATACATAGGTCTCACATACAAAAGATCCAAAAGCGACAGAACCCAAGAAATGTCATTCTACCTTTGGCTGCTGGGGGTTCCACTTTCTTAGGAATGGGGACAGGGACCACTTCTTCTGGAACTGGCTTTTTAGGTGGTTCAGGGACTTTAAAAGAAATGTATTGTGTTTGAGAAACTGCTCATCTTGGCAAGACATACATTCTTATAAGATAAGAGTAAAGGGTAGATGTTCCTCCTGTTTGCCAGTTGGATACAAGAAAAGTGTAGTTCAGAAACCAAGATTTGTGGAGATGGCTGAATAGCCAAGTAGAAAAGGGACAACTGCAGTTGTCATTTTAATGGTGTGGATTTCTATAGTGGAAATAGCGAAAGAACTCTTGCTTTATTTAAAGTAAGTTGGATAGCAACAATTAGGGAATATTAAGTGCTTTTAAAATTTGGCTAGGGAAAGAGGATATAACTTAGGTGTAGAGTTTAGAGTCCTCCCCCTCCTTCTCTTCCTCCCTCCCTCTCTCCCTCCCTCCCTTCATTCTTTCCTTCCTTGCCTCCATACAGGGTCTTACTATGAGGTCCAGCTGGCCTGGAACTTGCTTATGGACACCAGACGAGCCTCTAACTCACAGAGATCTGCCTGCCTCTGCCTCCTTACCATTTGGGATTAAAAATGTGCACCACCTTGCCCAGTGGTTACTGTATCTTTTGATTTCAGTGGTGGTGTAAATGCTGATACACCTGGAGACAGTGTGACTAGTACTCTGCAGTTCTGAGTTAGAAAGATCTGGCCAGTGGGCAACCATCCTATTGCATCCATGCCGCATAAAGAGCAGATGCAGACAACCCCAGGAATAGGGAGTAATAAAATGCAGAAAAACCAGAAGAAATTACAATTTTTGAGTATTGAAGAATTTCTAATTATAAAACTGTGTTTTTAATACTTCCGGTATATTGAACTCCTAACTGAGAAGATTCTTCACATTGTAAACAAGACTTTGGTGAGCTGGTATGAGGAGCTGCCTCACATCTTCTCTCCAAATATATATGTCACCAGATTGAAGTGCCCAGAGACAGGGCTTAGAGCCTTGTGTGCTTTATCCCTGTCTTTTCCTTATGGTCTTTCTACTCTCTCTGCAGTGAGTTCTTCGTCCATCCAGACTCTACATCTCTCAACTGTGTGTCTAATTCTGATACTTAGTATCAGTGTAGTTACATATTGACCATGAATTTTGCCTGAAAACATTTTAAACATAGAATGAATTTACTGATACCTTTGGGTGGTGGTTCAATCTTTTTGGAAACTGCAACGTGAATTTTCTCTTCCGTGACAGTTTTCTTTTGAACCTCTGGGACTTTTAAGAAAATACACATCTTAATTACTGATAGCTCATGTTGTGGATGGCAATTGTTATTTACTAAGAATATCAAAACAAAAAAGTCAACTAAAGGCAACAGACATGAAAGGGAAAAGATAACCGAGAAATACGAAGAGACAGAAAAGCCTACACACAGTAGGCAAGAAGGGAATTTAAAAACTCTGGTTTTTATCTGAAATTCTGTGTCTTCAGCTCTCAAATTCAAAACTGCCATATACCTGTGACAGTCACCTCCTCCTCTGTGTGAGAAGCAAAGAACATCTTTTCTTCAGAGATGACCATCTTCTTTGTGTGCACAGCTGGTACTTAAAAAGAGCATTGTCATGTTAGTATGTCCTTTTCTAGGACAGGACAACAGATGAGACACAGACAGTGTACCACACGATGATATACAATATGCAAATCTTTAGACACAGACTGCGTGGGTTAGTATTATAGATTAAGAACAAAATCAGTTTCAAGGAGAAAACAAATCATGTTTTTCTCTGTCTGGACAAACAACCCATGCAGTCCCGTACCAAGTACTATTAAATAAGAATCAAATAGCCACAACTTCTTCACATACAATGCGCCAGTTTCCCAAATCTATTAGGGTCAATTTATATAGATTAAAGGATGGGAGAGATTACATGCAATGTAATACACTGCATGGTAAAGTTAGAAGATTACTTGTTAAACACAAAACCTTCCTTAAATTAAAAAAAAAGTCATTTCTAAGCAAGACCAAAAGCAAAAATGAAGTTATTGAATTATACATAGGTATAATCCAAAATAAAATGTGTACTACATAAACTAGTGCTTTTGAATAATTTAGCAATGTATGTTCAGATATCCATATGCAAAAATTACAATAATTGGACCTTGTAGCTTAAAATGAAGATGTATACCTTTCACTTCAATTATTTCTTCCTGCACTGGAGTCCGGGAAGGTTTTTGTGGAACAATCTTCTTGGAAACTTCGGGTACTTTAGAAATATGTACAAATATATTTGTAATGTGAAGGATATTTCATAGCACAAATTTTTAAAAAAAAAGTCAGCTTGGGTAACTATATAAATAACACGTGGGCATATATCAGAGAGCAGATGACTTATGTACATGTTACTAGAAAATTCTTTAAATGGTATCGATACCTTTGGTGACTTGAACTTTTTCTTCCTCCATTCTTCGAGTAGTTTTTTCAACTTTTTCAACTACTGGCTTCTTTACAACTGCAAATATTTTAAAGAAATTGCAGTACTTTTAGAATTTCTAGTAAAATCCTCTCTCTTGCTCTGTATATACACACATATGTATGTAAATATGTATACAGATATACATGATAGTTTTAGAGACAGGCAGGTTTGGTGTTTTCAACCTTAAGCATGCGTTCCTGGAACTGTTTATATTTATTTTAATTTTACTGTAACACTCTTTTATCTTAATATTATTTTACTATTTTGGGTAGATATAAATTCTCAAGAGAAAATTCATAGATACAATAAACTCAGAGAAGAAGTTGTGCCTATTGGATTTAATTGTTGATTCACTCATCCTTGCCAAACAAGCCATGATAAGGACAGGAATACTCTAGATTATTTAAATGATTCTAATGACATACCTTTGGGAGGTGGTACTTTCTTTTCAGGCACTTTGGCTGGGATTTTCTTCTCATGTAATTCTTTAATAAAAAAACCACAAGATAAACAGGTATGCTTAAATCAGTCAATTCTAATAGGCTGTGTTTGTTGCAGATGATAAAAAGCTAAGAATAATTTAGTATCATGTAAAGAATTCATCATGTTGGGGAGTATATGACCAACATAACTCTAATGCAAACTTTCAAGACAGAATTAAGTATCAAGGTGCCTGGGATGTAGCCTGGGACTAAGTGGTTCAACCTGCAATGAGACAGCATCATCTCACCTAGAGATGATGTTTAATCTCGAGGTCAAAGGATTAAAGACCCATAGCCTTGGAGAAACCAAAATGATCATCTTCACTTTGATGCCCATCAGACATCTAGTAATAACATCAAAAGGAGCAACAATGAGGCGTAGAGGAAGAATGGCCACTGAGTGGATTCATACCTTCATGAACCTCCTTCTGAACCTGAATTATTTCTCTTTCATGGTAAATCTCTTCCCACTCTTCCTCCCCTTCATCGTAGCCCTCTTCTCTCTCATAGTATTCCTGTCCTTCTTCAAAGTCTTCCTCCCATTCCTCATGGACTTGCTTTTTAGCTTCCACCTTGATCTCTTCATAGTCTTCATCTGGTTCTTCATAATACGGTTCTTCATATGGCTCCGTGTAAGGCTCCATTTCCAGCTCCTCATAGGGTTCTTCCCAAGGCTCTATGTGAACTTTCTTTTCATAGACTGCTTCCTCTCGTTCATATACAGCCTCTTTCTCTTTATGAATCTCTTTCTTTCTGGTGATGGTTGTTATTTTTACCTCTTCAGCCTTAGAGGATATGTCAATAATTTCAGAAGCTGAAAGACAAAAGGAGTGGGAGATGGGGGGAGAGGAAAAATCATATTAATGACACCCATTGGAAAGCATTATCCAAGGGAAATCCCACAGACATTCAGTACCAAGCACCACAGATGCTGTAGGATTAGACTGATAATCTTTTGTGGTTTGCTTTGTATGGGTTCTATTTTATTAACTAGGCAACATGATGGTATCAAAATGCTCTTTGCTCTTGATTTGAGGGTTTTCTTCTAGTGTCAAAAGTCTAGATTCAATAGGTAGCTTCACATTGCTACACTTTCCATCATTTTACGTGAACTCCAGTTTGGAGAGCTCCTAGCAACTCCCCATGAAGCATGAGATCAACTTATAAACCCTTAATACATGTGTGGGTTATAATATAAAGTCTAGAAGGGGCTCTTCTCTTCCCCTGGAGGAGTGCGAGGAAACAGCCATTGTTTCTAGCCTTTTTCACAATGGCCAAGGGGACTTGAAAATTTTACAATAACATGGAAGCCTAATATTTAAAAACAATAAAGAGAATACATGCAAACTTCAGGAGTAAATTATAAAATGCCTAATAATTCATTTTTGTTTACCTTTAGCTGGAATCATAGGAGTAGGAGGTGGAGGCTTCTTGGCAACTTCTGGGACTTCAAAAAACACAAAGTGCACGTTTACATTTAGACTGTGTGTTGTTTAATGTTTACTAACTTTGAATATGAATTATTGATGTAGCATCCCTTACAGGAGCAGCATAGAGCCCACATCATTTCCAAAACCAAGTTATTGTGAGTTGCTATGACAAGTCAGGGTAATAAACCACCTGGAAGCTGAGGTTTCATTCCAGTTTAGGCTGGTTTGAAAAAATTTAAATGTAGAAGAAATAGCAAAGGAATGTGTAAAGGGTCTAGTGCTTAAAACTCACACCTTTGCTCTCTTCAGTTATTAACTAAGTTCACCAAACACCGGTGCTTTCAAAATGGCCACCCAGGAAAGCCTGCATGATGATTGGTGCCTGCGCCTGTGTTGGCCTCTGGGAGGGAGGTTGCTGTGCTTTCCTTCTGTGTCAAGAGGGTTAGAGCTGCTCTCTTACATCAGTCATCCAAATGTCTTCCATAACCCCTTCAAGATATGTTACATTTCTCCTAACAGTGCCATTTTCTGCCTTCAAATGGTAAGATAAGAGAGCCAAGAAGGATCTTGAGTTGGGCTACAGCAGCAGCATGTAGCACCAACCACTGGACTCCTTCTGGGAGGACTTGGTCAAGAAGAGCAGTGGGACTTTGATTTGAAGGCCTCCCTCACGTCATCAGCAAGCATTCTCTGCTTGTGCTATTGGTTGCCAGAGGCAGGCATGACTTGGGAAGATAGAAATCCAAGAGGATGAGGGAGATGAGGGGATTTTCCATCTCATGACTCCAACTCCTGCCCTTCCTGTTTCCTATACTCCTAAGTTTCCTCAGCAAAAACCTTAAAGCCATTTCTTGATTAAATTTTTATTTGACTTTTAAAGTTAATTATAATATACCTGGTGGTGGTGGTGCCTCTTCTTTGGGCTTTGCGACAACTTTTTTGGTGTCTTTCTTCACACCCTTTTTGGTCACTAAAAACAAACAAACAAACAAAGAAAAAAGTCAGATATAAGTAAAGGTTTTCAGGATGGGAACAAGATAAAATAAACTTTATTGTGAGATACTTGCTTCAGAAAAATCACGTACTAAAAAGTGAGAGAGAGAGAGAGAGAGAGAGAGAGAGAGAGAGAGAGAGAGGAGATATTTTAGATGTATTTGGTAGAACATATGCTGTGTCTTGATATGTCCACTGATCCTATGGTGGATAAGAGTTAGCATCATCAGAAGATCAGGAGGAGAGCAAGTACCCTCTCCTCTGTGTTTCATTTGGGTGTGGAGAACAAAATTGTCAGGAGAAGAGTAAGTGGAATTGGAAAATTGAAGTCCAACCCACGTCATACATGTGGGGTGCAGCAGCTGATGCTGCAAGGTGGTAAATATTGGTCATGGCTCTAAACCATGTTGCCTGTGGCTGTTAGCATTTGTGAACAGGGAACACCCTGTGATTTTAAGAATCTGATTTAAACTCTCAGGTTTGCAATGAATACCAGCAGTCATGTTGACATTTCCATTTAAAGGACAAAGCCTTTTTATTTATTTAAAAAAACAAAACAAAACAGAAATTACTGCTTCTGACCACGGAGGCATCATGGAATCTAATTTATGATTTTTGATTATTCTTCTCTGTGCCACAACTACATGAAATATATTCAAGTACGCTCATATAAATTACAAACATGTTTCTCTCTTTTATTGAAAGTGTATTTGCCATAAAATTGGATGAAAAACATTGAATTTCTTTGGAACTGGCTGAAAAATAGATCAAGTATTTTGTATCAATTGTAGTGGGCATTAGAGGACTGAGATGTCATTCTATGATGTTATTATAGTGGTAATGACCAGGCTATGGGAAAACATGGCTTTGACCAGTTGATGTTTTCTGACTATGCTGAGAGAGTTCCCCTAGCATCTTTGAACTTGTAGCTCTAGGAAGCCTCAGGCAACCTGTTGTCTGGGTTGTACAGCTTCAGGGTGCAAATAGTACCTTACAGCTAGCTGCTCAAGTGTTTAGCATTTGAGATGGTCAATTTCTTGTATGTTTAAAGGCCTGTCTGTTTTGTTTTGCTTCTGAGACTGGGTCTTAATGTATAGTTCCAGCTGGGTTGTCTTATGAGCCTTATGTTTGTGGCAATTGTCCTGTCTCTGCCATCTGAGCTGGGAACTATGCTGCCTAGTTTAGATCTCTTTATTAGTCACTTCATTACTTAGTTAACACAATAAAACCCCAACAAATTCCCACAGAAGACCCAGTCAAACATGTCAAAGGTATTTTCAGCTATATTTTTGCATAACTAGTATCTTACAAAGAGTAGTTAGAAGTATAAGTGAAGAGAAAACAAACCACAATTTTCAGTTTGCTTCTCAACTAATATGGTATATTTTCATAAGCTGCCCCACAAACTGGTTTTATTATTATCATATTGATTGTTAGGCATAATAGTTAGGGGAACTAAATAAATTTATTTTTAATTAATATCTAAATGATCTTTTGCAGTATTTTAAAAATAAACATAACATTTGGGTTAATCTGATAATTTTCAGAATTTCAAACCATGTAGCAGAAATAACGTTTTTTAAGTCAGTTCAACTTCTTGACCACAAGAGGGAGCACGAGCTATATGAAGTCACATTTTCAAGGGCAGACAGTGGAATTGTAAGGTTTACCACTTCAGTTATGTGTAATACCTTCAATTCGTTTTGCTGGCGGCTTCTTCTCTTCGGGTAACGGCAGCAAAAGAGGAATGGAAGGAGCAACCGCAGGAGGGATTTCTGAGAAGAAAAAAAATACGCAACAGCATCATGTTTTAATTTCCTGGTTAATGCGACATCTCATGCATTTTGTTTATTAATTCAAGGGCTTAATCAGAACAACTGACAATATCTATTTATAACACTAACTGCATGTTTCTTCTGGCTCCACAGTGGAGAATCTTACTTCTCTATGCCCAGATGCTAGGGCTAGGATCTTACCTTCTGGTGGAACGGCTCTGATAGGCATGGTTGGGATCGGAACTCTGGAATCAGGAATATCTGGAAGAAATGTGTAGTGATTAGCACTGGGGAGCTGATAACACATGTTCATTGTTCAGTCCCTCCCAGCTGCCCCATCAGGCATGCAGACAGGATGATACTCATGACACACATGCGTGGCACACAGTTTCGCTGCTCATGGGACCTTGCTTAATTCCGTATTCACACTTTTTGTGTGCTCCTAATAATGACGTCACTGTCTCCATTTCCCCAAATTCATAAAGCATAACATTATTCTGCTTGAAATTATTTTACCAAATAGCATTTTGGTGAAAAGAGAAATGGTAACCATGTATTTTAATTGGGCTTCTGTATTCATGAAACTACACTCAACTTACTGTAAGCAAAAGTTAATTAAATAATAATAGTTATATTGTATTATTATAAATAATAATAACATACCAGGAGGCTTCATCTCAAGTTTTATTTCTGCAAAAGAAAAAAGAGAGTGTTTTTATGTGTAGAACTGTCTGGGCAAGATGCTTTCAGGACTACAGCGTGTTCTGCACATGGCCTGTCCTCACCTTTGGTTGTTAAGTACAGTTCTGCTGTGCTTCTTGCTTCACCTCTCGGCTCCAGCCGAGCAATTACTGAATAGACACCTGGAGAGAATAGTCACCCTTTGTTAGTTTCCCCAAGCATTTCTTTAGTTAAATATGAATACTTTGACCTGTCTTTTCTTTTTGTTCTAAAGTACGTTACATAGGATTTTAGAATGTAAGCATAAAGGTAGAAATATCAACAGACAGGTGCAGGTAAGGATTATATTACATATTCACTGGCAAACTGTCCATGCAGTTACCTTCATCATCTGGAGTCACATTGTGGATCGTCATGTAATGGCAGCGGCCGTCATTTCTAAAGTTATATTTCTGGCTCTCAGTCAGCTCTGTTGGTCCTTTGTACCAGGTAACTATGGCATCATCAAAGGACACTTCACACTCGAAAGTAGCAGACTGATGCTCGCTCACCACAATGTTCTGTATGCGCTTTGTAAACTGAATTGGTTCCGCTGTTTGGATAAAACGGGACGCAAAGTTAGATTGTATAGATAGGGATCTCTGTTGGCGTGATTCTCTCAGATACTTAAGCTCTTGGTGGGTGAGCAGGGGTTTCATTGTGTGGCCCAAGCAGGTCTCCACTGCCTTGGCCTTTCAAGTGCTGGAATAACAGGGTGAACATGTGTACCACCAAACCCAGCACAATTAGCTTTTTGGGGGGGAGGGGTTATTACTGTTGAACTTGGGTCTCACAAAGAAGTGCGATGCCAGCCCCATCCTTTTTTTTTTGGAGACGAAGTGTAGCTGAGATTCGCAGGCTGACCTCAAACTTTCTATCTTCCCGCCCCAACCTCCCAGATATCTGGGGTTGCAGTGTTACCATGCTTAGCTTCTATTTTTATTCACTTACAAAATGATAGGAAATAATCGGAAACCCAAATGCAAGTGCAGAACAATAGCAATGCATTCTTTATTAGTAACCGATCTATTTCCCATTCTCTGGGCCATTCCTTCAGCATGGATAGTGGACAGTGCAAAGAAATGCCCAGGAGTCCTTAAAATCATCATATGAAGGAGATACCGCAGGGAGATCGGAACACAAGTCAAATTAAATTTCAAAAGCTGTTCGTGAAATAGAAGGTTCATAACGGGCTACACAAACAACCCTACAATCAAGTCCTTTGCAAACCCTTTCTTATCTCGAGAAAATTAATTTTTTTTTTTGTTATTTAGGATCTAGAAGTTTCTCTCCTATAAAGATTTCCCTAGGGAATGATTTCAAATTCAATGAGAAATTTGCAATTCTAAATTTCAGAGGACTCTCTGGAGTTCAGAAACCCAGTTTCCAAGCACAGATAGGTAAACATAAAGTCACCACTCCCCTGGGGACAGCAGGTGCTTTTAAGAGCTGAACTAGAAGTGAGCAGACCTCCCCTCAGACTTGTCTGGAAGTCTGAGACCAAATGTGTAACTGTATCATTTGCATCCTGCAGGCAATGATAGTCTGGTGAGCTTTATCATTGATGGATATATTTAAAATATAATTACTTACTTAAAAATGACTAGCATTTAAAACTTCTAATATAAAGCTATTTAAATTTTTTTAACTTTAAAAGTGAGTCACTAATATTCATTGCAAAATAATTCAGAAACTTGAAATACCTCTGAACATAAGATTAATATAATTCTAACAATTAAGATGATACTAAAAAATGAAACACAGTAAAAATTTCCCTGGATAGTTTAAGGATGGTTTCCTAAAAATTAACAATTAAGAAATTAAACATTGGGCCAGGCAGTGGTGGCACACGCCTTTAATCCCAGCACTTGGGAGGCAGAGGCAGGAAGATTTCTGAGTTCGAGGCCAGCCTGGTCTACAGAGTGGGTTCCAGGACAGCCAGGGCTACATAGAGAAACCCTGTCTCAAAAAAAAGAAAAAAGAAAAAAAAAAAAAAAGAAATTAAATATTACTGCTCTTTGAGTCAGAAAGTTTACCTCAGGGATTCAGACAATAGAAATAGAATTTTTAAAGGACATCAATTTTTTTTTTTTAAAAAGCCATTACTCATCATGTATGTTGTTAATTTTATCTATAAAATTTCATACCCCTAACGTCAAAGTAAGTCCCACAGAAAGTAGCAATTCCTAATCACAATTCCTTAGATTTATGTTTACAACTTGTATTTTCCAAGATTTTATTGTAGGAACCATAGTCATAAAATTATAAACTTTAGCTTTTAAGAAGAAACAGCCATTAAAAAAATCAAGTGATAGTCTAGATTAAAATCCTATTTTTGTCTAAAAGAAATGCATGTTTGGTTGGATATTTTCCTTTTGAATCTATGAGCTTTGCTACAAGGACAAGTGTGTCATATGGGCGGGAGAAGGAGGACACACGAGCTCTTTGGGTTTATTTGCGGGCGAGACTGCAGGGGACTGCACAGCATTTGCTGATGCTCTCTGCTCCACCAGGAACTCTGTCCAGTTTTTCACCCACCTTCGATTCTGAGCTCTGCTGAAGTTTCAAGGTCTTCGTGCTTGCAGGTATACTGACCCTGGTCCTCTGCACGGACATCGGCAATGGTCAGCTTGTGGACTTTGTGTTCCACTTCTGTTTTCACTCTGCCTTGAGGTTTAAGGATTCTGCCATTTCTGAACCACTCAGATTTCACATTTGGTACAGAAAATTGACACGTCATAGTACAAGTCTGGCCTTCCTTCAAAGTGACGTCCTGGAGATGCCGCTCCCACGCGGGCTCTGTTGCAACACAGGAACACACAGTGCTCAGCATCAGCATCACATACAGAAGTGCTCAACAGTACACTCACAAGGCTTTAAAATGGCTTCTAACTCACCAATCACAGTTAGCTTGGCACTAGCGATGTGGGGCCCACAGACCAGCCTGTAATTGCCCTGATCTTTAAGCTGACAGTTTTTGACTCTGAGCGTGTGCTGGTCACCATCAATGCTTATTTCGTATTTGTTACTGGGCTCCAGCTTTTCAGTCCCTTTGTACCAGGAGAGCTTGATTTCTGGATAATTAATCTTAATGTCAATTTCAAAGATGGCATCGTTATCTTTCAGAACTGTCTGATTTTCAATATCCTTGATCAAGGTGACAGGCTAGAAGAAGAAAGAATCAATGCGTGTTAGTGTTAGTCATTCCTTCCCTACAATTCCCAGTGGTCATTTTGTTCATTTTATTATTAACATAGTTCATTTTTTACCTCTGTCTGTGTCAGCCTTTGCTGAATAAATGATACAAGTTCCTCAAATTCTTTTTCATCTCTTTCCGACTTCTCTAGCTCCTCAATTTCCTGAGGGAAGGGAATAATACATAAGGAACAAGAATTCGAATTAGCAGCGACATGGCTATGTTTGGCTTCCATCCCTTAAACTTTTAAAAATTTTATGTGTATTGGTGTTTTTTCAAGATTTATTTTTATTTATGTGTATTGGTATTTTTTTAAGGCTTATTTTTCTTTTCTGTGTATGTGTGTTTCGGTTGCCTATATGATGCACACCACGTAAGTGTGGCACTGGCAGGAGCCAGGAGAGGGCATCAGAATCCCTGGAACCAGAGTAGGAGACAATTGTGAGCTGCCATGTGGGTGCTGGGAATTGAACCCTGGTTCTCTGGAAGAGTAGCCCATGCTCTTAACCACTGAAATATCTCTCCATCCCTCTGGCTTCCATTCTCGATGTTCGTAAGGTTACAATAAGGTTTATAGCTAGGTTATAGTAAATTGTCTCCTAGAAATTTAGTGTCTTGGGAATTCAAGGCATTTGGCTACTATGAAAGAAGTTTGGTCCTCAAATATGGAATTTCCCTTAGGATCCAGCTGCAACAAAGGGCCATACCAGTCTGTGAGTCTCTTCCTCCTGACTCTGTTTCAGCAGCTCAAATGCTTGAAGGAGGCCCCGGAAGTCGGTGATCCCGTACATGCGTGCATATTTCTCATATTCTTTAGGATCCACATTTTTGAGAAGCTCCATGATGTCAATTTCCTCTTCTTCCCCAGATCCTTTCTTTAGGGCTGGAGTCCTAAAAAGAAGAAGTTAAGATCAATCACTTGTCTTCTGCTTAGGAGTTTGAGCTGTCTGTCATGACCCAGGATGGTCTGTCTCAGTATCTTTCCTCACCATGCAACAGTTCAATGCTCTTTATTAAGAAATATATTTTTATTAAGAAGTAAGTAAATTTTATAAATTTATATCATAAAATTATAAATAAAGAAAAATAAATTATTAAGAAATGAATTTTACATGCTAATTTTACCACTTTGACCAAAACAATGTTAGTTTGATGATAGAATGGGTTAATATATTGGGCTATTGTTTTACAGTGTTGAAATCTGATCAGTGAGTTGAAGAGAGGAAAGAATATAGAAACATGTTCATTAACCGTAGAACCAGGAGCTCAATTAATTATAGTTATACGAAATATCAACTGAAAACTTTATTTAAATATCACATTATGAAAGAGAACTGTGGAAAGGTGAGTGATTCAATAATCCAATAATTATGGTGAAAAACAAGTTATTTTGAAATTATTGATTATGGAAATGCATAAAATAATTGATCTATGAAACTCTAGCTTTAAAAAATAACTTGGTGGTCGCCCTCCCATCTTGGTATGTAGAGCAACCTCAGTATGCTGATGAATCAATAAATCTCTTGCATTTTGCATCAATCCCTGACTCCATGTGTTCACTTGGAGGGTCTCAGGTAAGTTAAGACTCCCCAGAGTCTTACATGTGGTGCATTGGCAGGGAAATGACCCTCTGTGGGGATGCATCGGAGAGCGGGGGATTGGAAAAATGGCTTGAGCAGGTAACCGCCGTTGTCTCAGTTGTCTCAATGCTTGTCTGTTTGTCTTAGTCTGTGTCTGTAAGTCTGTTTAAAAGTCTTGCTTGCAAGCTCTGTGATCTGGCTTCTGCTGATTCTGCAGGGCCACCTGGTTTCCCATATGGGCACTTCTGTGCCACCTGTCTGGTGGTGTTCCTGGCGGGTAGATGTACCTGAACACCATGGCCACGGAGGGACCGAGGGACCTCTCAGTTTGCCTGAGTATCTGGCGTCTGCCGATGCTGCAAGGCCACCTGGTTTTTGCGTCCATAGAAGGGACAAACTGTGTGTTGGTTGTTTACACCCGCTACCCGTGGCAGAGGTGGTAGGGTAGAGCTGTCTGTAATCCAGTGCAGCTGGAGCTGGCTGAGAAAGTGTTCTACATCCGTAGAAGGGAAAAATCTCTTCTGCATCCATGGCAGGGACAAGCTGTGTATTGGTTGTTTGCACTGGCCACTCGTGGCAGGGTAGAACTGGGGCAAACTGTTCTTTTCTGTTCTAATTGTTTTGTGTTCTGTGGTCTTAAGACTTAAACTGACTGACGATGGGCAATGGGCTTTTTGTTTGTTTTTTGGACATCAGATAGATTCATCCTGTTAAACATGGTCAAGTTAGGGAAAGAGAAAAAAAAACAAAGGAGGGGAGAGGTAGTTGCTCAGCAGGAGGAGGAGTCACATGGTGACTCAAGCATTGAACCTTAAAGAGACACAGAAGCAGACTCAGCTCACTGGCTCTGTAGTCCCCTGATGTGAACAAAGATAAGATGATTGCCCAGAGGCAAAAAGCCAGACAGTAAAAGCTGCCTGCTTCCTATAGGCAGGTAATCATAGGACAGAATTTTAAAGATTGGTATAATAAAGTCCTGCAAGATATCTCATAGTCTTTGAATGTGGGCTCCATGGGAATTTTGGGTTAATATGCTGGCATGACAAATTAGAAAATGCCTAGGAAAAGGTCCATACAGTATTTGTGTAGTTTACTTCATTTGTTTTAAATTGTTTTAATTATCAAAATGGGTGTGATTTTAAGTTTTGTGGTTGTTTTATTATTTCCTCTGGGAGAGAGGTCAAGCTAAAAGTTTTCCTAGTTACTGGTTAAAGGACATGATGATTTGAGAGAAAGGCTTTGTCTTTGTGGTTTTAGAAAAAGTGATTAGACTCTACACATCTTCCAGAGTTATATGAATCAGATTTGATAGAGAGACCCCCTAAAGAACTAGATTCAAGAGAATCAACAAAGGTAAACATTCTTTGTGCCATCCTTCACATGCCACAATTAAAGACTTACTATTGGTTATTATTAAAATTGACTCATAAAAAGAGACTGCCTTTACAAACTGATTTTAGATTATTAAGCATACGAGCTAAGGACCAGATAGCAAATTCATAGCTCTGAGTTAATTGGTAGGGTGTTTTCAAGATATTCTAATTACAAATAGCTGGGAATAGTTAAAAGACAACAGTGTAGATCACTGTACATAATTAGATAGCTTTCAATAATGTCAGAAATCCATAGAATATGCTCAGAATTCTGACATGATTAAAGACTGATTATAGTCTCATAGCCAACCCAAGCTGTTTTATATTGAGAAAGATGATATAGACTGAGAGGATGGTTTCCAGATGGTTTACAAGCTACACCAGGACATCACAGGTGTGGAACTGTAAGACTTTTAAGTTAGGATATACAGATGGCAGACGGACTGGGCGTTAGGTGCATCTTACACTTTATAAATTACAGGATGTTAATAGCTGTGCTCAATTTACATCTGAGAGAAAAGAGCTTTTTAATTGGACAAAAAGGAGATGTCTGTAGGCAGGTGAGGGCAGGTGAAAGATAAGGCTAGAGCCTGTGATTTGGTAGGAAAAAAAGAGGCAGGCTGAGAGTTTTAGAGTGGGGACAGAGACAGACAAGGAGGGAGAAAATCTAGTAGAGGCCCCCTCCCCCCCTCATAGATAAAGGCCTTTCTTTCCCCAAGACCTGCCTCACAGGTGCTGGCCATCAGGGAAAAAAAGAAGCCCCGGAGGAGAGACTGCCCAAAGAACAATGGACCTAGGGATGGGCCAGGTATCCTATTCATTTAAGGTTACTCCAGACTGTCTCTACCTTCTGTTGGGGTGAGACATACTCTCTAAAATGGGGGCCCAGATACAGTTCCTGCCCAACAGGCTGCAACTAGCTGGCCCAAAAGGAGAGACCTCTCTGACTGATCCCCGCCATTTCTTTACAGAGTTGTGTCACACCATCCTTTGGGCCCTCTGCTGGAAGAGTAGAATCAAGTCTCAAACAATGCCTTTTAAATTGTACCCTCCAGTATTATAGACATAGGACAGTGCTGTATCATACCTCTGTGAATGTAAAATAGCTTGTACCTGCTTTATGATACATAGTAGTGACCGTGCTTTATCAGAGCTGTTTTTAATGATGTTACTCAGAATATTTTCTTTCCAGATGATGATTGAGAAGCTAATTTAAAAAAAAAAATGGTGCCAGGTACCACAGGAGTAACAGAACTGTGCTGTTTCTGGGGTTTTGTTTTTTACTTTTTTTTTTTTTTTTTAATAGAGTGTGCTGGATGACTGCAGAACCTGGAAAAGCTGTTGCTGCTATTGATGCATAACATACTGCTATTATTGGTGTGTGTATATATATATACATATATATGTATATATATGTATATATATAATTTGAATTTTTGGAAACTTTAGCTGTGCTGTCAACTTTGGAAAAAAGTATCCCAGTTTACTGTGTTGAGTTGGCATTGTACAGAAATTAACAGCCATATTGGTCTAGAAATGTTGACCCTAATTTTTCCCCCATTTGTACAGGGGTAATGCACTGTATTAAATATGTAAGGTCTTATCTACGTGGGTTTGATTACAAAAACTAATAAAGTATTCTCTAAATTAAAAAAAAAAAAACCTTGTAAAAGCAAGTCTCTCAGACTTGGACACAAAGTATTTAGGCATTTCTTTTTGCTTAAAAGCTTCTAGATGTATCTCATTCTCTGTTTCTTATCATTATTCTGAAATAAATACCACCACTAAATTCCACTTAAACATGATTGACTAGCTCATCACCCACTGTGGAGCTATGCTAGGTTCTCTGATACCATGAGTCTTATAGCAGCTCATCCATGGCTCCTGAAGGACCCTGTGTGAATAAGAAGTCCTCTTCACAGTTCTGACAGGACTTACTTTTTCAGCATTGCGCGAAGATCACCTTCAATCTTCTCTTGCTTCTTTCTTTCATCCACCTGTAGGTTGACATTACTTTCAATTTCACCGTGCTTGTTAAAGGCAACACAGCGGTATAAGCCAGAATCAGTTTTTGTGGTGTCACGAATCTCCAGCTTTGATTCATCGCCTTTTTGATGGATAAGAATTCGACCCCCTTGGTTCAGCTGTCTCCACTTCCCTTTTGTCCATTTGACGTTCGGGATCGGGTCACCTCCAACTTTTGCAATAAACGTGGCAGTGGTTTCTAAGGAATGGTGAAAACAAATGTATTAAAAAAATCAATCTTGCTGAATTGGTACTTGTGAAATTGGACCCATAGCATGCAATGGGCAATTGTGCACTGACTTTCCACCACTCTGATGCTCTGAGGCTCTGACACGAAGAAGAGTTTCCCATCTATGGCGGCTTTCTTGGCTGTTGGGGCAGCAACTGGTTTTTCTGAAACACACATTTCCATAGTTTGTTAATACAAACACTTGAACATTGTAATAAATATTTTGGTGTGTAAAACAACCTTTAGGAGCTTTGGGGTGTGCTCCCCAAACTCACTAGCTGTGAGTTGTTAGTGACAAAGCAGTTTCATAGGCAGTCATTCCAGTGCCGGCTATAGGAGGTTGAACTCTAATGGGTTACTAGCGTCCAATCTGGAATTTATAGACCTTATTGTATAGATTTCCTCTAGGTTATGACCGCAAGCTATTTCACATTACATTATCATAGAATCATTTTGGGAACTATATGCTGTGAGAGTTTCAAGAAATAGGCTGTTGAACTCTGGGCAACTTTAAATACTTTGTATTGATAGTCTTTCCATTAAATCATTGGTTACTTTCACTATGAGGGCTACAGATTACAAATGGCAAATCACTTATGTCTAACACCTCTAACTCCACTCTTATTTATGTCATAATTAGCTAACCACCATGGGTAGTTTCTGTCATAATGTGCGTCACACTTTCTTGGTATCTGTACCTTTAACAGTCACTTTGCACTTTGAAGTGTCACTTCCAGCCACGTTAGAAGCTTTACACACGTAGTCTCCTGAATCCTCTTTAGTGGTCTCCTTGAATTCCAGCACAGCCGTCCCACCAGCAAAGCTGAAGCTGCATCTGTCCGAAGGCTTTATCTCCCTACCAGCTTTCAGCCACTGGATCCGAATGGGCTCAGATCCCTGCACATGGCAGCTGAGCTGCACAAAATCACCTTCGCTGGCTGTTACTGGGGTAAGGTGCTGGTCAAACACGGGTGGCTTCTTAGGCTCTGGAATTGAAAAGGCATTTTTATGAGGAGGACAGAGAACACAGAGTCACGGATATATTATGTTTCACAAAAGACATGTACAGAGGGCACAATTGCTCTCTCCAACAGGTGATAGTGGATGGACTCGCGGTAGATGGAATTATAAGTCAGAACCGGCTCCTCTTTGAGCAGTTGTTAACATTTGTTGTGTTAAAAAAAGAAAAAGATTTAAAAACAAGCAAAGAACAGTTGTCAAGCTGTGCACAAACTCCACAAACCAACACAGCGTCTGTGTCCCGATTAAGCTCCACAGATACTATGCTGGCATTGCTATAGATGTCTGCACAATGTAGCATGATTTTGATTATTTTAAAACTACGGGCAGCAGCATTCTTACCAAACTCTAAAACCTAAAGGCTTGTGAGGGCGTTCTGCTCACTTAGAGCGGTGATCGTTAACTCCTGTGGAAGAAAAGCCACCATCTGAGTTATGGAGACGCCTGAATCTTAGTGGGTTTTTTCTGATGTCCAGTTTTAGATTTTTAAAGGCTGTTACAGTTACTCTTTTAAAAAAAATCTAGACCAAAGAAAGGAGGAGTCAAAACTCAGTGTCCGAGTGAAAGTTGACCAAATGGACACACGTGATATCACGTTCTGTCACAGCGATTGAGACTACAGCTTAAATAGGGCAACATCGCTGATTACAACTTCTGGTATCTACTGCTTCAGTAAACCTCTACGTAAACAGAGACTCAGAGTTCCATAGGAGTGTCTTTCCAACAGCAAAGCCATCGTGAGAATAAGCCGCCACTAAGAACAGACTTTTGATTTTCACGTATGCACTGAAACTAGATGCATTTCCGTTTTATCATATAGCCGATAGTCTTCGAATTTGTAGCCAAGGCAACTCAGTAATACTGAGCTGTACACAATTGTAACCTAATAATGATATTAGCTCATCCAGTATACTCTGAGGTGGCCAGCAGCTCACCTGTGGTGACCACTGCATGCTTTCCTAGAAAGTGGGCTTGTGCATTAATTATGGCAGTCTGTAAACTTTTATCTGTGTCAGGTAATTATAGTTAGAAAACCATATAAGGAAGATTTGAAATGATGGAGACTTCTTCCTTTCTTAAAATAAGAGCTTTGTGTTTATCTTTTATAATATATAATATTCTTCTATCCAAATCCTGGTTTTGGATCAAATTTTACCATTTTGTCTGGTATTTCTATTTAATTTTAGGCCAAAAGATAAGAGTAATATATATTAAACAACTATTCTTTACAAAAATAGGGAAATGTTTCTTATTTTAGCTGGGAATAAGCAAAGCAAAGTGTAATAAGCTGTGATTTTTTTTTAAATGTTCAAAACAAACGAATTTCATCAAAATACCTGTCACTTGCACATACATGTCAAGGAAGGCTTTGAATTCTAGCTACTTGAGAGAATTTGGGGACATGAACTAGAAATCTGATATCTGAATCCATTTATTAAGTGAAATCTACCTTGAGGAAGAGTCAAATAACAAAATTATGAATAATATGTTTTTTTAAGCAAGCATGGAATTTTGGCAATCCATTAAATAATATACATTTTTTGTTTGGGGCTCTACACTGAACCCAGATTTCAGAAGCACATGGAAGGAAAATATGCCAGGCCAGAGCTCTGAAGACAACTAACCTTTGATGACAATGGATGATGTGCACAGGGCAGAGCCTGCATCATTTGTCGCCTTGCAGGTATATAAGCCCGCATCGGCCATGCTGGCTCTCTTGACTTGCAGCACCAGTGCATTGTTCTTGAACATGATTTCACAGTTGGAGGTCGGATGGATCTCTACATTATTTTTGTACCAAACAATGGTGATAGGCTGGGACCCGGCCACACGCCCTTCAAGTTTGAACGAATTCCCTTCTGTTTCTTCTACTGTCTCAGAGAGCTTTTTAGTGAAACTTGGTGGGATGAGGCGCTCTGAAAGAAATTTGAAAGATAAATAAAAAGGATATAGATGTAAGTTATTACTATAGGGTTTTCAAGAGAAGGGAGTCCTGTTTTAATTAAATATCAGGGGTAACTAGTCAAATCCAGCATAGCAAGTCGTGTTCCTGAGCGACTCCTCTGCCCACAGCTAATTCTCGGCTGTCTTCTGTCACATGGCTGATACAAATGATTCATGAGAATTTACAGAACCAGGGATTTGTAAGAAGAAAGACTTAGTCTCATGGTTAAGGAGGACATGTCAATTTCTAGGAAATACAGACTAAATGACATCAGTTCTTGCTTATGCAAACTTATCTCCTGGTAAACATTTTCTTGCTATTTATTTTCAGATGCTTCCTAGAAATCTACCCATCATAAAAGACCTGGTGTTGTTAAGGTTATATTCTCAAATGGCTGCCCTCCATTGGACCCCATGCAAAACAAACTCTACCTTTTATATTAAGTTGGGCTGTGCAGGAGTCTTTTCCCACTTCATTGACGGCATAGCAGGTGTACTGTCCCGAGTCACCTTTGTCCACTTTGACGATGGTCAGGTGTGCACTGTTTTCCAGATAGCTAATCTGGTAGTTTCCACCACTTCGTATCTCTCTGTTGTCCTTGGCCCAGCTGACCTTGATGGGCTGTGTTCCCGTGACATGACATTCCAAGTCAGCACTTTCTCCCACCACAACATCCACAGGGGTTAGAGGGATATCAAAGAAGGGTGGATTCTTCCCCTCTACAGAGAGATCACAAGGACAAGGTTTCAGGTTCCAGACTTGGGCTATGCCCATTGAAGAAACAGTAATGTTTTCTTTTAAACTTTGTATGTGATTACAAAAAGTTTCCATTATAGCAATAGACATTGAAGGATCCACAAACCTGTGAGGATGAGTTTGGCACTTGAAGAAGCAGAGCCGATGGGGTTTGTAGCAGCGCAAGAGTACTGGCCTGAGAGAGTCTTGTCTGTCTTAAAGATATTCAGAGTGGCGATGTTGTCTAAAAATGATGTTTGTACATTTGGGCTGTCTTTCAACAGCTTGCCATCTTTGTACCAAGACACAGAGATGGGCTCAGATCCACTTATGGCACATTCAAAAACCACTGGCAATCCCACAGTCTCTTGGACATCTCTTAGTTGTCGAGAAAAGGATGGCGGAAGTTTTTGCTCTGTAGGGACAGGATTAAAGCAATGAACACAGCTGGATATCTAAAATTGAGTCATAGCCATCCTGCCGATGTACAGGAAATGTCTTTAAAAACATGAGGGGGTAGTAAGAGGTCTCAAATTAACTTGGAGATGGAAAGAAGCATGTGAGTTTTTGAAGAAAATGTTAAGTAAGAGGTACAAGGCAAAACAAAACAAAACATCTGTAAGCCAACAAAACGTTGATTAGCTAGAGGCCTGTCTCTGGCACCCAGCAGAACCCCCTGCTTGTTAGATCACCTTCTAGCAATCTGAATTGGACAGGTATGGGGGGAATTTAAAAATATAAGTCACTTGAATTTCTTTAAGGTTTATAGAGGTAAACAGTAGCATAAGCTTCCCACGTGAACATTTGGTCATCTCCCCGTATATAAAGGGCCTAGAAAGAGCGGGGACAGATGTGGCAGCACAAGCCTATAATCTCAGAGGCAGAGGTAGGAGGCTGGTTCATGAGTTTGAGATCAACCTATTCAATCTGGTCTACCTAGTGAGTTTCACCCAATCAAGGATATATATAGCAAGAGCCCCAGAAAAACATGCTAAAAGAACCAGTCACTCAAAGAAAAGGGGTGAGTTGCTAACTCTAACTGGAATTACTTAAGCTAAATATATATATAGCATTTTGATTTTCCCCCCAAGAAGGCCCTCATTGGGTGTTTTAAATGTTTCAAAAGAAGCATTTATCCATTTGCTTTAAAAATATTGTGCTCACCTTGCACGGTCAAGAAAGTTGATGAAGAAACTTCTCCCACACTGTTTTCAGCCCTGCAGATATATTCTCCGCTGTCATTGCTGTCAACCTGGGTGAAAACCAGTGTAGCAACGTTGTTCTTAAAATGCATTTTGCAGGTGGCAGTGGACCTTAGCTTTGTGTCTCCTTTATACCAGGAGACCCCAATTTCGGGAGTCCCAGCAAGTTGGCATTGTAGAGAGGCAGAGTCACCAACCGTCACCTTCACAGGCTCCAACTGCTTGACAAAATATGGTGGTTCTGCAGCAAAAGAGATAAGCAGCCATGAAGGACCACTCAGGACCACTGCCTGGGTACAAGGCTATGAATGTGCAATCAGAACAAACCTAGAATCAGGATCTGGGCCGAGCAGGAATCCTTGCCAGAAGCGTTTTCAATGTAGCAGTTGTACTGTCCCGAATCCTCAACAAGGCTGCTCAGAATTTCTAGGATGGCTGATTTTTCAGTTGTGGTAATATTACACCGTTGGGAAGCAGTGACATTTATGCCATTTTTCTTCCATGTAACAGAGATTGGAGGCGTTCCAGAGAAGGTCCCTTCTAGGATCAGCGGCTTGCCTTTCTCTATGCTGTAATCATTGAGTCTCTTCACAAATATGGCTGGGGCTGGTGTGAACAAATGGATGAAACAAAATCAAACTCCACACCTACACACACACATACCCAGGCACAGCACATCCGATGGCTGCGTGAGATTCAGTTGTACAAACGGAATAGCAAACCAACCTTTTACAAAGAGATGTGTTGTACAGGAAGCCTTGCCAGCCTCATTACTAACTATGCAGGTGTACTCTCCGCTCTGGGATGTATCCACATCAAACAACTCCAGCTCAGCCACTGAGTCCTGCAGAGACACATTGCACCTGGCCCCAGGCACAAGCTCACTGCTACCTTTGAACCAGCTGACGGTGAAAGGAGGTGTTCCTTTGACAATGCTTGTGAATGTGACATTACTGCCGGTTAAGACATCCATCAGGTCAGGTTTCTGAACAAAGGACGGTGGCTCTAAAGAAAGAAAGCACAAGTTGGGGAGATTTTTAATGTTGGCAGACTTTGATGGCTCAGTCCCATGTGTGGTGTGGCTGTATGTCACTGCGTTTTGAACTGACCTCGTACAGTCAGAGGGGCACTACACTCGTCAGAGCCCGCCACATTGGTAGCTATGCATGTGTAGTCGCCAGCGTCAGCTTCCTCCAGCATGTTCACGGTTAGGGCACAGGTATTGTCTGTCAGAGTGGTCTGGTACTTCCGGCCACTGCTGATCTCATTCCCGTCATGGAACCACAAGACAGAGATTGGGGGTGACCCATACACTTTGCACTCCATCACCACGGAGGAGCCAGACAGTCCATTCGTCTCTTTCAATTTTCTTGTGAATGAGGGAGGGATAATTCGATCTGAGAAGGACAAGAACAAACAAAGCAAGGAGTGTCAGTTATAAAATGACTTGGAGAGAATTGACTCTTTGATGGCACATCCCTAGAACTGTCTGGCTCTTTTGAAAGATTCCCTATGTGTTGTCTGCCCATGGGATTATGCAAGGTAAAGCCTTGAGAGTAAGTATGTATATGTTGGTTTTGTAGAGGGTCTGCTCTTGTTTGTTGTAATGAGTCCTTTATGGTGACTTTTCTAGGAAAGCACTTTCGTCCCATGCCTGCCATCCAAGCACAGATTTTACTTCTACAATACTCTCAGAGATTCTTCCCAAAGAAAGGGTTGCAACTTTGGTGCTTTCCTTCTATTTGTCCAAGTTCCTTGCCTCTGACCCCGCTGCATCCAATGATGTAAGATGCACGCTGCACTGTGAAGATGGAACTTCTCTCCTATTTAGGGCAATTGGGGTCCTCACTGTCCTTAAGATGAATACCCAGGCCACCAACCTGAGACTTGAATGGAGACTGTGCAGCTGTCTTTGCCGACAGGATTTTGCACTTCAAAACTGTATACCCCGCTGTCACCAGGTGCCACATTGATGATTTTGAGTCCCGCCACTTTGTTGAAGAAGCTTATTTTATATTTGCTGTCACTCGTGAGCTCCTTTCCATCCTTAAACCACTTGGTACTGAGCTCAGGTGTTCCAGATACCGTACACTCCAAGGTACAGGTGTCTCCTGTGGTCACCTTAATAGATTCTGGCTTTTCCACAATTGCTGCAGGTTCTGAAAGAGGTGAAAACCATACCATCATTTAAAGTAAAACCGAAGAAACTAAAGGAAGCACAGATCTGTGTGCACTTCCTGTATTCACGAGGGCACCCTCTTTACTAACCGAGCACCGACAGTGTCGCGTAGCACTCCTGCATCCCAGCATCATTTTTGATCTGGCAGGTGTATTTCCCAGCATTGGCTGGTTCTGCTCTTGAAAATTGGAGGGTCGCTGTGTTTTCAGAATAAGAAATCCATATGTTGTCACTTTCTCTAACAATTTCCCCTTTATCTTTGAACCACGCCACTGAAATTGGCTCAGCGCCTTCGATTGTTGTCTGCAGCTGGACTTCTCTGCCAGTGATGGTAGAAATGTCGCTGAGTTTCTTCACAAATTGTGGTGGTGCTGAGGAGGAGAAACAGGGAGACAGGGCTTCAGCATGAATGAGACTGATAGTATATCCCTCACATTATGAATGTGAGAAATCATCTTTGTGGTAATGTAGCATTATCAATAATATATATAATTTTATGTATATATTTATCTATAGATAGAAATGTAGTTAGAAATACATATAATAAATATATTTAGTTAGTTAAAGAAGGAAGCAGACAGAGCATGGACGGTATAGATAGAATAGATTGTTAAAGATAAAAATAAACTCCACACAATAACCAAGGCGGGGGTACAGTATTAAAATTAGAAGGAGACCAGTAAGCAGAAGAGAATGAAATGGCTCTTACCTTTCAGAGTGACAGAACCCACGCAGGTGTCACTACCGACGTCGTTTGTGGCTTTGCACTGGTATTCCCCGATGTCTGCGGTGTCTACGTTCAGGATGTGGATGCTTGTAAGCAAATTCTCAGACATAATCTTGTACTTCTTCCCACTTCTGAGTTCTCTCTTGTCTTTGTGCCAAGAAACTTGAAAGGGAGGTGTTCCCTGGAGCTCACATTCAAGGTGAACATCTGCTCCTTTAAGTGTCTCAACCGGAAAAGGCTTTTTGCGGAACGCAGGTGGTTCTAGGATTGGGGGCGGGGCAGGCGGGGGTTGGGGGGGGAGAAAATTAGGATAAGCTTCATATTTAGACAAGGGTAAGAATTAGCTTTCTACTCCTCCGGGGTCCCCCACCCCCCGTTTATTGTATCCTTGAACAATTTTAAAACATTGTCAGGAGGAGAATAAGACCGAGAACATAGTGAGCTGTAGAGGAGCTGCTGTACAGAATGGGGTGGAATGAGGTCTGACCTTTAACCTTCAGGGAGGTGCTGCTGCTGGCGCTCCCTGCTGCATTGCGAGCCTCACAGGTATAGTCCCCGCTGTCTTCCACACTGAGACTGTGCATCTCCAGGATGGCCACTGAGTCCTCGAATGACATCCTGAATTTACCGCTTTCTTGAATTTCCACCTCATCTTTATACCACAAAACCTTGATTTCTGGAGACCCGCCTATTTTGCATTCATATCTTGTAGACTCATCCTGCTTCACAATCCGTGATTGGTCTAGCTTCTTAATGAACCTGGGGGGTTCTGAGGAACCACAAGGAAAAGCACAAGGCAAGGGGCAGAAAAGACAGGTGTGTTACAAGAGAGGGTGAAAGAAGAAATCTGCCAGAGTGGACCTCATCTACCGGAGACAACTTCATTTGATGTAGTTTAGGGAAGGTTAGTTAAGTGATATCTAAGTAGGAAATCCCTAAGTGAAAAAAGTTTACGTTTGTGAATGACTCTAATCTAACCGTGGCTAGGGGAAGAAGGAGAAGGCCATGCTCTCTACTGTGCAGCCCACTTCCCAGAAACAGAATTATCTTTGTAGGCCTGAACCCACAGGCAACATCGCAGAAATCCTCTGAGGTTCACAAGAGGCAGAGACTGATTGGCCTGTGTGTGGGTCCGAGGGAAGCGATAGCTTCAAAGGTATTCATTATGTATTCATTATGGTATTCATTATGTACCATACACAGCCAGAGCAAAAGGGATCATATATCTTACGTGCAGTTATCTCTCATATGCCTTCAATAGATATATCCCTTCACCTTCTATCATTTCCTTGAAGTGAATAAGAACAACATTCTTAAACACTCATGCTCACAGGTAAAATGGTTAGTTGTCTCACAGTGCAAAAGGGTCTTGAACACTAATCAATATTTTAAGATATTTATGAATTACTGCTCCAAGAAGCTTAAAAATATTTAAGTTGATTAGACAGCAGTCTAAGCAGGCAAATCTATAGATTTTGATACTCAGCTGTGAAATGTAACATCATCTTGCATAACATTGGGTGTTGAGGTATTTACATCCTATGAGGCAGGCATACATAAGGATATCTTAGCAATCTGGAGCCCTGATTGGCTTCAGGTACATACATACCACTTCTCCAACAATGCACTTGGCAACCTGAGACTCCACCTACATCTAGCTGCATGTTCACTGGTCTTCAAATGAAGTCTTGGTAACTTTGATCTAAGACTCCCTACCAACTCTTAATAGACCTCCCTTTTTGTGGTCAAGTGCACCCGGATTTGAACTAGAGTCCTGAAACTAGAGGCAGTGGGTCAATTTAGCCTTCATGGATTTGGGGTGCATGTGCACTAAGGCATATTGATTTTTAGGATTGATTTTTAGGAGAAATCCCTTATGTGTGCCTATACATGTTTGGGCATGCATATGATTAAAATTAAGTGCATCTTGGGAATGGACATGCACACTACATTAGGGCTAACATAACCCATGCCTATCAACCACAACAAAATTATCAATACCCCAGACCTAGCAACCAGATATTCGTTTTCTTCCTGGCCCCATAGGCAGAGGCCCTAAGCAGTGACCAGGGGGCTCCTGAGTAAATAGCGCTCATTGTCACTGTCACCTTTCAGAGTGTCAAGCTTGGACTTTTGCATGACCTTTGAACAAAACTCCTCCTCGATACTTTGCTATTTGTGTGTGCCTCTTCAATTCTTTGAATAAGATACCAAGAACTTGGAAACTCCTGGTCCAGATGGCAAGCCTGGGTAACACCTAGTCCCCCGACTTCTGCTATTAACAACGCATAATGGGTAGTGGGAAAGAAGTTAACCTTACAGTTGACCTGATTCTTCTTGAAGTACTTGGTGGTGTGGGGGCTGCTATGTTTCAGAGGGTAATGGATTCATTAGCTTACCTAGTACTGCAGAAAATAGATCCTTTTAAGTAATTAAATATTTTTCCCTCTTAACTTTTCAGACTAAGCTTTTCATATAATTCTAGGGAAGATTTTTGTTCATTTTCTCCTTAGTCTTTGAAAATATATTTTCTAGTTAATGTTTTTGTAATTTTCTACTTTAAAAACATGTTCAAGATATTTTCCCATTTAGAAGATCAGGGATTCATTTGTGACCCCTCTGCTCCTTTCCCTCCCTCTTCCATCTTCCCTTCCTTTTTTCCATCTCATCCTCTATTATCATATTAGGGCTCCAACCTGGCATGTCCTTGCACATGCTAAGCTAGCACTATACCTTCCAGCTGTACCCCTAGCCCTCATTTGATTGTTTCTAATTACTACACACAGAGAGAGAGAGAAAGAGAGAGAGAGAGACAGACAGACAGAGACAGAGACAGACAGAGAGAGAGACAGAGAGAGAGAGAGACAGAGAGAGACAGAGAGAGAGACAGAGAGAGAGACAGAGAGAGAGAGAGAGACAGAGACAGACAGAGAGAGAGACAGAGAGAGAGAGAGAGAGAGAGAGAGAGAGAGAGTCTTCAGCATATCACCCATCCATATTTCAAGACATTAAGTGAAAGAGATCTTGGTACTCCTTCACTCTAAGGAGTACCTTGCACACCAAGCTGAGCAGAACAAGAGTCCTTTCCAGCAACGTTGCTCGCGTAGCAGGTATATTGTCCAGCATCACCTTTGGCTACTTTGAGCACAGTCAGAGTGGCAGTATTTTCAACCAGAGTCATCTTGTAGTTGCCTCCAGGGCGAATCTCACGGTTATCTTTAGCCCAGGTGATTTTGATTGGTGCTGTTCCAGTGACATGACATTTAAAAGAACCACTGTCACCAAGAGCAAGGTCTACTGACACAGGCTTTAAGTCAAAGAAGGGAGGCACTTCATGTTCTGGAAAGAATGAAGACCAACATGGTGAGGTCAGTTTCCATGCTCCAAGATTAGGAATAGGAACCAAACAGCACCAGTCCTTTGGTGGCCCAAGGAAGTGAAGCTGTATTGTGACAAAGAGGACAATATGAGTTACCCAACTCACCTGAGAGAATGAGCTTGGCACTGGATGAAGCAGTCCCAAGAGGATTAGAAGCTGAACAATTATACTGACCAACATGGCTCTGGTCAGTTTGCAAAATCTGAAGAGTGGCAACGTGATGAACAAAAGACATCTGCAAATTAGCATCGTCTTTTAAAAGTTCACCATCCTTGTACCAAGACACCTGAAGAGGTTCTGAGCCATTGATTCGACATTCAAAAGCAACTGGGAAGCCAAGAGTCTCGTGGACATCTTTCAGCTTTCTCGCAAAGGAAGGTGGAAGTTTACGCTCTGGAAAGAAGTTATAGGTAATCCTTATTTGTAACAGCATGTGTCTATCTATGAAAAGCTCTTAATAAAATGGGTCTGTCAACACACAGCAAGACTTATCAAGCAAAACCATCATCACCTTTGATAACCAGCACGGCAGAAGAAGCAACAGCTCCCACACTGTTTTCTGCTTTGCAAGTGTACTCTCCCACATCACTGTGGTCCACCTTGTTGATGACTAAGGAGGCCACATTGTTTTTGAATTGCATCTTATATGCAGGAGCTGACCGTAGCTTTGTATGTTCCTTATACCAAGAGATCCTGATTTCAGGCGTTCCATCCACTTTACACTGTAAAGTTGTGGGCTCTCCAATAGCTGCTTCCACATGTTCCAGGGGTTCAATAAAGTAGGGTGGTTCTAAGGTACAAAGGGTGGCAAGCAGTCCGTTAACACCAACTAAAAGTGATTCACAGGAAGAGACAGAAATAGGAAGAACTAACTGTCAACACACCTAAGACGGACACAAAGGCCTCACAGATATCCTGGCCTGCTTCATTTTCTACCAGGCAAGCGTACTGTGCACAATCCTCTATTGTGCTTTCAAGAATTTCCAGGATGCTAGATTTTTCTGTCGTGGTGATGCCACAGTTGGGAGACTGTGAAAGAGGATATTCGTTCTTCATCCAGCTCACGGAGATAGGTGGTGTGCCAGAGTAAGTAGCCTCCAGAACGATGGGGCTACCTGTCTCCACATTGGTATCAGCCAACCTTTTCACAAAAGTGGCTGGCTCTGTAAGGAGAAAATATGAGAGTTGAGTTGTACCTTCAGATGGAGCATCAGAAGAATTTTAAGAAGTAATGGGTACTGGAGAAAAGAGTGAACCTTTCACAAAGAGATGCGTGGTACAAGAAGCGCTGCCAGCATCGTTGGTCACGAGGCAAGAATAATCTCCACTCTGCACCGGCTCCACCTCCAGGAGCTCCAGCTCAGTGACAAAGTCTTCTAAGGAAATGGTGCAAGCCTCCCCTGACACGAGCTCCTTGCTGCCCTTAAACCACTTGACCTTGAAGGGAGGGGTACCTCTAATGACACTGGTGAATGTCAGGCTCATTCCAGGCAAAACTTCCACAGAGTCAGGGGTTTGTTCAAAAGATGGTGGTTCTAAAAAGCCCAGACGGGAGGGAGATGGAAAGAAAAGAGATGTCTGTCACTTGAAGAAAAGGAAACAAAGATGGAAAAGAAGGAAGACAAAGGTGGTTCAGGCTGGACCATGGAGAGAGGAACAGAGAGCATCCTTGTACACTGACCTTGGACTGTCAGAACTGCAGAGCTTTCATCCTGGCCTGCTACATTGGCAGCCACACAAGTGTATGTGCCAGTGTCGGAAGGCTCCAGGGAGCTCAGAGTCAGAGTACAGACATTATCTGCAAAGCTGGACTGACATTTGGGACTGCTAACGATCTCATTTCCATCCAGAAACCAGCCAACTGATATTGGGGCTGAGCCTGACACTCGACACTCCAAAACCACAGAAGCCCCAAGAGTGGCATTCGTGTCTTTAAGCCTTCGGATGAAGGACGGTGGAACCACGCGATCTAGAGAAGAAGAGTTTCCATTTTAAAAGGAGCTTTCTTCTACTCCCACCCCTATGGAGGGGCTATCTTTATCAAGGCCTCTTCATATTTACCTGAGACATGGACAGACACGGTGCAGCTGCTTTTGCCAACACTGTTGGCAACCTCAAAGCTATATAAGCCCTTGTCATTCATTTCTGCAGAGGGGATCTTAAGGGAAGCCAGGTTTCTGACAAATGCAATGTGATGTCTGCTACCTGAAGATAGTTCTCTACCATCTTTGAACCATTTGGCTGAAAGCTCTGGAGTCCCAGCTACTACACACTCCAATGTGAAGGGATTTCCAGTTGTGACAGTCATGGGTTCTGGTTTCTCTACAATTCTGGCTGGTTCTAGAAGAAGAAGAAGCATATTGCATTGAGAACAAATTCACCTTGGTCAGTAGACAGTTGGATAAGAGTCATATTTTCAGGAAATGATTATAGAGCAACTGTCTCCTTTGTTTTCTGAGGCTCTGCTTTGCTACTAACCTAGGACAGTCAGCACTGCTGAACACTCTCGCATTCCGGCATCGTTTTTGATTTGGCACACATATTTTCCAGAATGTGATGCTTCTGGACTTCCCAGCTGGAGAGTTGCGATGTTATCAATGAAGGAAATCCTAACGTTTTCACTCTCTCTGATGACTTCACCTTTATCTTTCAGCCAGACAACGGAAATTGGCTGGAAACCTTCTACCACAGCTTGTAACTCCACGGGATCCCCAATAAGGGTGGACACGTCACTGAGCTTTTTTACAAACCGTGGTGGCTCTGATGAAAGAAATTCATGGTTAAGTGAGAGAATAAAACATCCACATAAGTTATTAGTTGGGCAGAGACAGATTGAAGGAAGAAGCACATGCATGTGTGTGTCTATTATACAAACCTTTGAACTTGACTGTGCAAGCGCACGTGTCACTCCCCACCTCATTAGTGGCTTTGCAGTGATATTCCCCTATGTCAGGGGCTTCCAGATTAAAGATATGAAGACTTGTGTCAAAATTTTTGGAGGTGATTTTAAATTTCTTGCTGCTTCGGACTTGCTTTCGGTCTTTAACCCACACCACTTCAAAGGGGGGTGTTCCTGAAATTTCACACTGCAGGATCACGTCAGAACCTTTCAGGGCTCCAACTGGAGGAGGCTTCTGGGTAAAGACAGGAGGTGCTACCAGAAGAAAAGAGGATGAGCAATGAGAGCAACTGCTAAACCAAAGAGAATAAATGCTGTTAGCATCTACATACTTTTAGAACCTAGAGATACTAGCTACGGATAATAGATCATTATGAGTGACTGGTGTGAATAATGGCAACACACTGACACCTGACAATTCATAAAACATATTTTTAAGAGCTGTAAGCTTTTAGATTTGAATCTTACAGATTCACTGATTGAGTCTGTAATGAATAGTTAGTTAGATGAGAACTGGTTTCACAAAACTCCAGAGGAATACTGGATTTTATCTAACTGTCAGAAATCCTCAGCTCAAGTCCAGCCTGATCCCATTTCTGGATATTTGAATAGCCCAAGAACTTGAGACAATAAGGAGTCAACTGAAGAGAAGGATGGCAGCAGAAGAGGGGGGGTCTAACCTTTAACTTTCAGGGCTGTGCTGCAGCTGGCATCACCAACGCCATTGTGAGCTTCACAGATGTAGTCCCCAGTGTCCTCCGCACTGGCTTCATTGATGGTTAGCAGAGCCACAGAATTCACGAAGGTCATATTGTATTTCCAGCTTTCGTGAAGTTCACTGTCATTCCGGAACCACACAACTTTGATCTCTGGGGAGCCACTTATCTTACATTCCAGTTGGATGGATTCTCCCTGCTTTGCAACTTTTGAAGTATCTAATTTCTTAATAAACTTGGGAGGTTCTATTAAACCAAAGGAAACAGCAATGCATAATCATGTGTTGAAAGAGTTTATCTTATAGTTGAAAATCCCCCAAATTCACATTTTAATAGACTTATTCTTGAGAATGAACTTTCTAATGATTTCATGCTAAAATAAGTTATCTTTTTTTTTCCTATTAAGTAATTTAAAATATTTATCAGAGAAATTAGCTGATACACTGCAGTCTGGATATGTAAGGTATAATACACTAGCTAATGTATATTTGATATAAAATTTGTAATGTTAAATTAGGCTGTTATATAACAAGAAATGAAGGAAAGGAAGAGTGAATGGTTGAAAGCATAGCGAACAAAGTTCAGTGAACAAATGCTCACTTAAGAGACAATACAAAGAGAAGGCAAACCATTGGCTATTGTTCCTCCAACATGTAGGCATCAATTCAAAGACAATTGTTAGTTTAACTCAGAAATTTAAAACCTCAAGACAGCTGAAAATGGTGTCTCACACCTAAATCCTAGCTCCCAGGAGGCTGAGACAGGAGGATTTCTATGAATTACAGGCCAGCATGGACTACATAGTAAGACGGTTTCTCAAGAACAAAAACAAGCCAGGCAGTGGTGGCGCATGCCTTTAATCCCAGCACTTGGGAGGCAGAGGCAGGTGGATTTCTGAGTTCGAGGCCAGCCTGGCCATACAGAGAAACTCTGTCTAAACAACCCCCCCCCCCCCCACCGAAAAGGACAAAAACAAACAAGGTAAAACACAACTTCTTTCTCATCTTTGGCACTACTGAGAGATTGGACCCACGGCTTCCCACATGTGAGGCAAATGGTCTCTCATACTGAGTTACAGCACCAGCCTCAAAATAGAAAACCTAAAGACACTTAGAGGACAGCAGCACAAGCACATGAAACAACAAATCTTGGCAAATATTCTGCCACAATACCTTTCACACTAAGCTGAGCAGAGCATATGTCCTTGCCAACGTCATTGGTGGCTTGACAAGTGTATTGACCAGAGTCTCCTTTGCCCACTTTAAGAATCCTCAGATGAGGAGTGTTGCCCACACACGTGATAGTATAGTTTCCTCCAGGTCGGATTTCCTTGTTGTCTTTAGACCAAGTGACTCTCATCGGCTGAGCACCAGTCACATGACACTCAAAATCTGCACTTTCTCCAGCGATTACATCTATTGATACTGGCTTGATATCAAAGAAGGGTGATTTCTTAGGTTCTGGAAGATTAGAGGAAAAGGCAATGTATATGTGCGCACACACACACACACACACACATACACTTTTGGCTGTCAGTTGTTTTTGTCTTCACAATTAGGTTAAAAAAAAAATCAGGGTTTTATGAAGAGAAAGATCAGCATGGGCACAAACCTCTTGCTGTTAGTCTAGCAGTAGATGATGCTGTGCCAAGTGGGTTGGAAGCTGAGCAAGAATACTGGCCAGAGTGACTCAGGTCAGTTTGCAGAATTTTTAATGTTGCTACATTATCCACAAATGACATCTGTAGATTTTCATCATCTCTTAAAAGGACCCCATCTCTATACCAGCACACTTGGATGGGTGCAGAGCCATTCAGTCGACAAGTGAGCGTAACTGGTAACCCAACAGTTTGCTCAATGTCCTTTAACTGTCTTGCAAAGGAAGGTGGGAGCTGGCGCTCTGTAGGAAGACAGGTTGTACTTGAGGCATTAGTGGATAAAGTGAGAAGATCCCCCCAAAGAGAAAGGAGCTAATGAGGGGAAAGCAACTTTCTTAATGCCTAAGACAAAACCATTACCTTGGATTCTGAAGATGGTCTTAGAGGCTGCTGTTCCTATGCTGTTCTCTGCCACGCATGTGTACTCGCCACTATCATTGATGCTTACTTTATTAAACACAAGCGTGGCCACGTTGTTTGTAAAGTAGGTCCTGTATTCTGGAGTTGACCTTAACTTGGTGTCTCCTTTGAACCAAGACACTGTAATTTCTGGTGTCCCAGCAACTTGGCATTGCAAGGAAACTGAGTCTCCAACTGATGCTTCCAGAGGCTCTAACTCCGTAACAAAATAAGGTGGTTCTAAAGAAGAAAGGCTCAAAATCAGCCAATGACATCTCAGAAGAGCAAAGGACCCACCCTCTGTGTCTGATAATTCCAAAACTCTTAAGAGGGTAACATAACACACCTAATGTAGATACTAGGGCGTCACAAGCATCTCTTCCTGCCTCATTTTCAATCTCACAGGAGTAGTGCCCTGCATCTCCCTTGGTGCTGCTCAGAATCTCCAGGATGCATGTTTTCTCCGTGGTGACAATGTTGCATCTTTCAGAAGGAGTTATGCCAACACCATCTTTTTGCCAGGTGACAGAAATTGGAAGCGTCCCAGTATAGGTCCCCTCCAGAATTATAGACTTCCCTGGTTCTACAGAGTGATCACTTAACTTCTTTACAAACATGGCCGGTTCTGATAAGTGACAAACATTGCAGTTAGACACATCGTAAAGCCATAGAAATGCCAGCAATCAAAGCAAGGAAGAGTGAGTGTGTTTGGCAAACCTTTCACAAAGAGACGTGTAGTACAGGATGCTTGGCCAGCATTGTTAGAGACCACGCAGGTGTATTCTCCACTCTGGGATACGTCAATATTAAATAATTCCAGTTCGGCAACAGTGTCTTCGAAATAGATATTGCACCTCTCTCCTTTTACCAGTTCTCTGGCACCCCTAAACCAGCCAACCTTGAATGGAGGGGTTCCTCTGATAACACTTGTAAAGGTTATGTTTTTGCCCGGAAGGACTTCCAGGGGCTCAGGTTCTTTCACAAAAGAGGCTGGCTCTACACAGACATAGAAGACAATGGAAGGATCCAGTAAGCTCTACACTTAGTTTCAATTTTGAATAAGAAATGAAGAGTACTTTAGATGTGTGTCAATCTGGACATATGCCCAGACAGGAATTTTTAATACATGTCATGCAAAATTGATTGTGTATCACTGACCTTGTACAGTCAACAGTGCTCGACATTCATCCGACCCAGCCACGTTAGCAGCCACACATGTGTAACTGCCCATATCCGATGAGTCCAGAGAATTCAACTGCAGTGTGCAGACATTATCTGAAAATGTCGTTTGGTACTTTGCTCCACCGACAATCTTAGTTTTCTCATGAAACCAGGCAATAGAGATAGGCGATGATCCAGCCACTTTACATTCTAAGATGCAAGAGGTGCCCAGGACACCACCAGTATCCTTCAGTCTTCGTGTGAAAGAGGGAGGGACCATTCGGTCTGCATGAGGGAAGACACATGACTTGTGGTGACTTGAAAGAACAAAAGAGACGTGAAAGAAGGAAAGTTCATAAGAGAAATTTGCATATGCGAGCAAATGCAAATGCCAGAACTAACCTGACACATCGACCACAGCGGTACAACTGCTTTTTCCAACGTTGTTCTGAACCTGGAACGTGTAGGTGCCTGCATCTTCCTTTTCAACTGAGAGAATTTTTAAGGAAGAGATTTTGTTGTAGAAGCTAAATTTGTGTTTTTGGCTGCTGGTCAAGAGCTTTCCATCCTTATACCATTCAACAGACAGCTCTGGAGTGCCAGCCACCTTACACTCCAAGGTACATGTTTCTCCCACAGTCACCGTCATGGACCCTGCCTTCTCTACAATGACTGCAGGCTCTGAAATAAAACATAAGATGCATCTTTGAAAACCTAGATCTTTCCTGCATCTCCTCTATGAATTGCACCAAGATTATTTCTCCCAGTGATGATTACATCGTGATATCTCTTAGCATTAAAATGTGATTCTATAATTCTATGCATTCATAAAATTATTTGCATTCATTAAAAACATGTTTGGGCATTACTCAACTCCAAAACAATTTAGGCAATGTATACTGGCTTTTAAAAGGTACAAATTATATTTATTTTGTGCTTGGTGGGGGTTGCCATGGAATGCATGTGGAGATCAGAGGTTCAAATTAGTCCCAAGGATTGAACTGGGGTCCTCAGGCATGATGCCAAGCACCTTTACCCACTGATCCACCTCACTCGGCCCCAGACAATGTATTTTGATTTACACTTGACCCTTTTTAGAGCAGAGGGTCCCTGTTAAATGAGTTACTTGGTGTTTTAGCACTACTGTGCTAAGTTGCTAGAGAAAGAAGCTTGAAAGATCTCTTCACTTTCTTTCTTAGCACTGGATTGAAATTTAATATGCCCAATAATGACAGTGCATATCTTTCCTTCAAACATTGATCTTTTGTCAACTTAACCACTACTATTATATAGTAGTGTACGTAAGAATAGAAGGGCTCCAAGTGGTTGGCATCGAAACAAAAGATACTCAGGATATTTGCTCCCCATAAAGAAAAGCAGCACACACACAATAAAACAGCTAGCCATCATTCATTAGAATCATAGGAATCAGAAAAGAGCGCTTAAGATCAATTGGGCCTTTTCTCCTAAGCCTTCCAAATAGTGAGGCTAAATATAGTTCTGGGAGAAATTCAGAACAATAAGATTGCATGAAAGTCATCCCAGCGACTGCCCCAAATGCTGTACCTAAGACAGTCAACGTGGCCATGTTTTCCCTCACTCCGCCATCATTCTTGACTTGGCAAATGTACTTCCCAGCATTAGCTGGCTCTGCTTTAGCAAACTGTAGAGTTGCAACATTGTTGATGAAAGAAATTCTAATGTTCTCGCTCTCTCTGATCACTTCTTCTTTCTCTTTAAGCCACTGGACAGAAATGGGCTGGGCACCTTCAATGGATGCTTGCAGCTCAGCAGGCTCCCCAGCCACCACTGTAAGGCTGTTCAGCTTGGAAATGAATTTTGGTGGTTCTGAACAGGAAAAGATGAATAGAGATTGCTCAAAAAGCTTTCCAGGTAATGGTAGAGAGGACTTGCTGAGCATTTGGCTCATGCCTGATATTTTTGCCATGCACAGAAACTAGGTTTACCTTTTAACTTTATAGCACAAATGCAAGCATCACTGCCCACTTCATTCTGTGCTTTGCAGTGGTATTCGCCAATGTCTGTAGATTCCACATTGAGGATGTGAATGCTGGCATGGAAATTCTTAGATGAGATCTTGTACTTCTTGCTGCTTCGGAGCTGGCGCTTGTCTTTGTACCACACCACCTCAAATGGCGGTGTTCCTGAAAGCTCACATTCAAGGCTAACTTCAGTGTTCTTAAGGGTTTCTACTACAGGTGGAAAGCTGCTAAAAACAGGTGGTTCTGTAAAAAACAAGAATGTCTCATGAGTTGGGCTACTTGCTTTCCTCTGATGGAAAAAGGTTTTCTAATTTTCAATCAGAAGCATAGTTTAAGATGCTATCATGTGGAGGCAGCACTATCACTTTTGAACTTTTATAAGATAATCAGCTAGATAGGAGGAAGGCCAAGATACATCTTAGAGGTCACAGTTGAGAAATTCAATGTAATTATGTTGGACTATAAAGATTGATACAGAATTTATAAATGAACAAATATATCAATAAATGGGAATTTTATGAACTATGGAATTTTGCCTTTAGAAAATAAACAAAGAATGTCATTTATGCTTTACAACAGAGGTACCTAAAAGTATAAATAACAGCCATGATCTGAGTCTTCCATTTCAGGAAATGGTTATTGTAATAATTAACTCACATGACAAATTTGAGCATTATAGCAAAACATGATGGAAGATGGCTGTAGAAAATACTGGCACTATTTGTTTGCACCACAGTAGAGTCATGTTTTAAAAGATAAGAGCTGATTCTTGAGAAAGAAGAAAAATATTAATGCTATTTTAAAGATATAATGTTGAAACCTATATTCTTTATACATTGCATCATTATGGTGCAGATCATACTAAGGATGCTGATATAGTTGTAATGTGATTGAAATCCAAAGATTAATTTAAAATTTTCCTATTTATTTTTGGATATGTGTTTTGAAATATCTAATTTAATGCTTGGTCACTGTGTTAGGTGATCAGAATAATAGTATTAGAATTATAAGAAAAATATCTCAAAATGACCACCTGCATGTAAAATAAACTTAACAGGAAAGGACATTCAATCAGGGACATATGTCTATATTTGGGAAATATTCTGGCTTTGAAATAGAAACTAAGAGAACAGTGAAGAAACCATGAGACCCAGGGGGGAAGGTGATGGGTTTCCATGAATGAGAAAAAGAAAGATATTTCTACCTTTTACTATGACCTTGGTGCTGCAGCTGGTGCTGCCGGCAGGATTCTGAGCCTCACAGATAAAATCTCCACTGTCCTCTGTCCCAAGGCTGTTCATCTGTAAGACCGCCACTGAGTCAATGAAAGTCATCTGGTATTTATCACTGGCTGTGAGCTCGTGTTCATTTCTATACCACACAACTTGTATTTCTGGAGATCCAGTAATCTTGCATTCCAATCGTGTGGAGTCACCTGCTTTTACTATTTTGGAAGCGTCTAATTTCTTTACAAACTTCGGTGGTTCTAAAGAGTCAGGAAAAGGGAGATTATGAAAGAAGAGTAAGGGATCACAACAGTCCATCTAGGTAATGTGTAGAAAAGGGAGAGACAGACCAAGATCTGGGAAATACACCCTACTGAGTTAGAAAGCTACACTGTCACAGTACAGAAACAACAGAGGCATGGGCAGACAGAAACATAAGACAATCAAACTTGCACACCTGTCACAAGCAACATTGTAGTGCAAGAGTCACTACCAACATCATTGGTAACTTGGCAAGTATACTGTCCAGTCTTGGAAGCATCCACTGAGTAGAGGTTTAAGAAGCTGGTTGACCCTTCCAAGCCAATGAAACACTTAGGTCCTGAGACAAGCTCCACATCATCTTTAAGCCATTTAATTTTGAACGGTGGTGTTCCTTTCAGCACAGCCTTAAATTCCACTGTAGAATCCGGTATAGCTTGCTGCCTCTCAGGTTTCACTAGGAAGCTTGGTGGTTCTACAGATTTTAAGAGAGTCATATTTAGTTATAGC
This sequence comes from Rhynchomys soricoides, assembly GCA_019843965.1. NCBI lineage: Eukaryota > Metazoa > Chordata > Mammalia > Rodentia > Muridae > Rhynchomys > Rhynchomys soricoides. Next base: position 132,301 of record JADRCH010000029.1, on the reverse strand, counting down.
CCTTGTAGCTCTATGAGTTTTATGAACATATAAGGAAACAACTCATGAAAAGAGGTAATGATTAAATATTTCTTGAACCCAATGAATATGAATAGAAAGAAACAGAATTATTAAGATTTTTACCTCTGAGGATATAAAGTTAAGAGTGATATGTTTAGAAATGCCTATAAAGAAGAACTTTGAAGAGACAAAGCATCTCTGACCTTTCACAGTTAAGATGCCACTACAGGCGTTGTCTCCTGCTACATTGGACACCTTGCAGGTGTAATTAGCAGTGTCTTCTAATTCCAGATTACTAACTTCCAGCGACACGGTGTTTTCATGACATACAAGTCTGTATTTTGCACTTGTAGATATTTCTTTTCCATCTTTAAACCACTGAGCACTGATAGGAAGTGACCCAGAAACCTTGCACTCCATGTGGATAGAAGAACCCAGAACTTTATCCATTTTGGTTAACTTTTTGGTGAACGATGGGGGGATATCTTGGTCTGTCCAAGGCAAACATCAAAAACACACCCATTAGTCTGTCACTACTCATCTACAAGATCTATGCTATCAGTTAGGGTAGTTGGCAGAGGCAAAGGTACACACCTAGCACTCTCAGGTAGGCATCACAGCTACTGCTTCCAAAGTCATTTTCCACCTTGAACGTGTACTGTCCACTGTCTTGCTTCATTACAGACTGAATCCTAAAACTGGCCACATTATTTTCAAAACTCATTGAAAAATATCTACTGGGTACAATTTGTTTCCCATCTTTAAGCCATTTGACTTTGAGTTCTGGTGTTCCAGCCACCACACACTCCAAGGTGACAGGATCTTTCTCGGTAACATCAACTGACTTAGCTTTCTCTATGATTTGAGCAGGTTCTGTAGTAAGAATGAAAATATGCATAAGTTAGATTAGTGATTCTGCTAGAACCCAAATATGCCTACAAAACCATCTCTGTAGACCACTCTTTAATGGGAATAGCTCACCAACCTTGTACTAAGAGGAAAGCATAACACCTCTCGATTCCTGACTCATTCTTGGCTTGACATGTGTATCGCCCACTGTGCCCATTGTCCACACTCTGGACCTGCAGTGTGGCCACATTGTCCTCAAAAGAAATATGGACATTGTCATTTTCCTCAAGAATCTGGTCATCTTTTAGCCAGGTTATAGAAATGGGAGGTGAGCCTGCCACGGTGCACTGAAGGATGGCGGAACTCTTCAAAACAGTGGTGACATTTTCTATCTTCTTGATGAATGATGGTGGCTCTGTGATTAAATGAGACAGTGGTTCAAGAAGAGGCACCTTTTAACTCCCACTCATTACCTATAATTAAAGAACACTCAGTAGTTTGACTTGGTGGCTGGTCCAGGCACGTGACTGACCTTTCAAGGCAACTCGAGCACTGCAAGCACAGCTGCCTGCTTCATTGGCTATGACGCACTGATATTCACCAACATCTGAAGGGTCACACTTGGTTATGTGCAAGTAAAACACTGACATTTTCTCAGACATTGTGTATTTTTTACCACTTCTAATTTCCTTGTTATTCTTGAGCCAAGTAACTTCAAATGGAGTTGTCCCCATGACTTCACACTCCAGCTCCACATCACTGTCCTTTACTACATCCACAGGCTCCAGCTCCCTGATAAAGATGGGAGGCTCTACAGAGTCAAAAGGAAGACAGAGAGTAGCTTAACTCAAGAGAAGCCACGGGTCCCGCAGATAGCCCAGCTAATGTGTGAGGCAAATTCCATAACGAACCTTTGACTTTTAGTTCAGTGCTGCAGCTCGCGGTGCCTGCATCATTTCGAGCCTCACAGACATAAGTTCCACTATTTTCAACCCTGGCATTAGAAATCTGAAAAGTGGCTAAACCATCCACAAAAGAAATGCCATATTTCCTAAGATCTGTTATTTCATTCCCATCCAGATACCAAGAAACTCTGATTTCCGGGGTGCCTGTGACTTGGCATTCAAATGTTGTTGACTGTCCATTCCTCAGCACTAACACTGGACTGGGCTTCTTAATAAATTGAGGAGGTTCTAAAGATGAAGAAAAAAAGAGAGCAGCATGCTGAATGGTTTTTAAAACAAAGCCCAACAAACCAAACTATTTTTCTTAATGAACTTGCCCTTCCCAAAGACCAGTTAGGCAAGCAAGGAAAAAGAGACGCTCTAGAGACCAGACCTTTTACAAAGATGGTGGCTTTACTGCTTGTCGTGCCAACATCATTGCTTAGCTGACAAATGTAGGTCCCTGAGTCGGCAGCTTTGGCTGAGAAGAGTTCAAGAATGGTGGAGGTGTCATCCTTCCAAACCGAGCGAGCTGCCCCGGGGTGCAGCTCCTTGTTATCTTTAAACCACTTTATTGTCATGGGTGCAGTACCACCCACAAGAGCCTTCAATTGGACCCTCATGCTGGGATTCACATCTTGTGACTGTGGCTTTTCCATGAAGTAAGGGGGTTCTGGGATGAAAAGAACGGGAAGCAGAAGAGAGAGACAGATTTATTTTAGAACTCAATGAAGGGGAGAATTAAGAAGTGCAAGACAATAAAGTTTGGAAAGGTGGAGATAATAATTGCCAACCTTTGACTGTCAGGTGACCACTGCACTGGCTGTGGCCTGCCTTGTTGGTGGCAGAACAAGTATATGTACCACTGTCTGTGCCTTCCAGCTGACTGATCTCTAAGAAGGCGGTATTGTCATGAAAAGAGAATTTGTACTTGTCGCTAGCTGAGATTTCTTGGTCGTCTTTGAACCATTGGATGCTTATGGGATGTGATCCAGCCACTATACATTCTAAGTCAATAAAAGATCCTTTAATGCTGTCCATTTTTCTCAGTTTTTTGGTGAATGAAGGAGGTATAATAAGATCTAGCCAACAAAAAGCAAGAAAAAGTTAGGTTAATCTAGCTATTTCTGTCCTTTCTCTTAATGTTCTATCTCTGTCTCTGTCTCTCTGTCTCTCTCTTTCTCTCTCTCTCTCTCTCTCTCTCTCTCTCTCTCTCTCTCTCTCTCTCTGTCTACTTCCCCGCCTCTGACAACAAGGTGCGCTAAGGCCTGAACCCAGTATCTTGCACACACAAATCAAGTGTGCTCTATTATTGAACTATGTATGCTCAGAGCCCTGATTTTTCTTAAATTGTACAAGAAGAAGAGCCCCTGAAACACTCAACTGCTATCAGTAGAAATCAATACCAACCTAAGACATTAATGCTAGCCTTGCAGCTGCTTCTCCCAACATCGTTTTGGACCTCAAAAGTATATTCTCCACTATCTTTCTTCTCTGTGGAAATAATCTTTAGTATTGAAACTGTGTCAGTGACACTGATTTTGTATTTTTGACCCAGGGTAAGTTCTTGGCCATCCTTAAACCATTTGGCTGAAATCTCCTTAGTCCCTGAAAATTTAACTTGCAAAGTGGCTGGGTCTCCTTGAGTGACATCTATGGAAACAGCCTCCTCCGTTATTGTTGCAGGCTCTGTAGAAAACAAAGGACAGATATTGGCTGTGAAGTGCCCCGATGTATGGCCTATTATCTGCATTGTTTCTCCCTCCAACCCAAGGCAGATCTCTGAACCAACCTTTGACTGAGAGTAATGCAGAACACCTTTGTATGCCTGCATCATTTTTGGCTTGACAGACATATTTCCCATCATGCTTGACTTCAATACCACTGAGGTATAGACTAGCCACGTTGTTCTCGAAAGTCATTCTTATATTGTCATCTTCAGTGATCTCATCATTGTCTTTTAACCAGGTCACAGTGATTGGCAAGGAGCCTTTCAGAGTGGCCTGGAAGGCGGCTGTGCCTCCACGGAGGGAGCTGGTAGCTTCAATCTTCTTAATGAAAGACGGGGGTTCTATAAAGAATGAGTTCTCAGTCAGTACCAGGGCTACGGCAAGACTGTATCTAGAAACTTAAGATTAGTCTGGGTAGAAGAGCCCGTCCATCAACTAAGCCAACACTGACCTCTTAGTGTCACCCTGGCACTGCAGGTACTGCTGCCGACCTCGTTGGTCACCCGGCACTGGTATTCACCTGCATCTGCAGCTACAAACTTGAGGATCTGCAGGCTAACCAGCTGATCCTGAATGAAGGTTTTATACTTTCTACCACTTCGCAGGGTTGTGTTGTCTTTGAACCAAGTGATCTCAAAGGGAGGGGTGCCTGCCAGCTCAGCCAGCAGCATTACGTCATACTCCTTTAATACTTCAATGGACTTAAATTCCTTGGTAAAGTACGGTGACTCTATAGTAGAAGAGAATGGCCTGTGTTAATGGGCAAGGGTCTGTGATGTGGGCCCAAAATTTGGTCACATGGAGATGAAGTGAGAACAAACCTTTGACTATGACAATGCTAGTGCAGTGGTCACTGCCAGCCTCGTTTTGAGCCTCACACATATATTCACCACTGTCTTCAATGGCCACATCCATAAGCCTTAACACCGCAGTGGACTCCACAAAAGACATTTTGTGTTTGCTGCTCTCCCTCAGTTCTCTGTCATTTGCAAACCATGTTATCTTAATTGGAGGGGTGCCTGTGACTTTGCAGGCTAGCTGAGTGGCATCTCCTTTCTTTAACAGTTGCGATGGCTCTAACTTTTCAATAAATGTAGCAGGCTCTGTGGAAGGAAGGGAGTTATTAAGGAAGAGTAGAAAGAGGAAGGCACTTGGGTAAAGAGGGTCTCAGGGCTGCACAAAGGTGTCAAGAGAAGAATGCTGACCTTTCACAAACAAGTTAGCACTGCATTCCACACTCCCGGCCACATTACTGACTTTGCATGTGTAAGTGCCCGAATCTGAGGTTTTCACTGCGTAGAGCTCCAGGGAACTCTCTGAAGCTTCTTTGGTAATATAGCAGCTTCCACCAGAAACCAACTCTTTGTCACCCTTAAACCACCTGATGGTGAGTGGAGCAGAGCCTTGGAAAGCACTCTTCAGACAGACTGCCGAGCCAGGCAGAACATCTCTGGACCCTGGCTTAGTTACAAAACTGGGTGGCTCTGAAGAAGAGGTAAAAGACAGAATTCAAAGGAATTACAAGTCTAGACCCAACGGAAGTAGACTTAATTTGAACATTGGTAAAGCAGACTACAAAGTCCCTAGCCAACCTTGCACAATCAGGGCTCCGCTGCTGTCTTTGCTTCCCACGGAATTGGTGGCCCGACAGGTGAAATTCCCTGCGTCGTTCATGTCTACTCTGCTGATCTCCAAAGAGGCTGTGCCTTCCACAAATGCTATCTGGTATCTGTCAGAAGCAGTGATTTCTTTGCCATCCTTAAACCAGGAAACCCTCATGGGGAGGGAGCCAGCGATTTTGCAGTCTAACCTGCAGACACCGCCAACGACACTGTCCACGTTACGTAAGGGTTTGGTGAAAAGTGGAGCAATGTCTCGATCTGTTCATGGCATAAGAGAGAAAGCAAGATCAGCATGGAAGACTGCCTAGTGCTTCACCTTTGGACAATTTTGTTGGGTTGTAAAGCACTGCGTAACATAGTTTCCTAAAAACACTAACCTAACACGGTAAATGTGGTCTCACAGGAGCTGCTGCCCACTTCATTGGAAATCTCAAATGTGTACTGGCCACTGTCGTGCAGTTCAGCGGAATAAAATTTCAGTTGGGCAATGTTGTTTTTAAAACTGATTCGGTACTTCTTACTAGCAGCCAAGGGTCTCCCATCTTTGTACCACTTGGGCTTGAGTTCTGGGGTGCCTGAGACTGTGTACTCCAGAGTGGCTGGGTCCCCTGCTGTCACCTGGATCACTTCTGCTCGCTCAATGATTTTGGCAGGTTCTATAAAGGTATTAGACAGTTAGGATTCCTAGTGTGAATCAAGGTTTCACTTGAAGTGAAAAAGGCAATTAAAAGTTAAAATGTCCCTACACGAACCTTTAACTGTCAATTCCCCAACAGATGTTTGGCTCCCGGCTTCGTTTTCAGCCAGGCATGTATATTTGCCACTCAAACTAATCTGAACATCAGGGATGGTCAAGACCGCAACTCCATTGGAAAAGCTCATTTTGATTTTTCCATCTTCTTTAATGACTTCTTGGCCTTTCATCCACGTGACAGAAATGGGCTCTGACCCTCTCACGGCAGCTTGTAAGGTAACGGTTTGTCCTGCTAGGGCTGTAAAATCGTCTACTTTCTTGACAAAGGTTGGCGGTTCTAGTTAAAGAAAGAGAGCAGACACACTGTCAGTTCCCACACACTCTCAGCCCCATCTCTACGGCTGCAGGGATTCAGCCAGGCTATGTGTTTCCCTTGTCCAATACAACCATTCCCCAACACTTGTTTATTAGAAAGAAGAAAGAAATTATAAGAAGAATGAACAATTCCATTCAAGAGAGGCACAGAAAATAAATGTTTGTCACCAAACGAGATGACTTTTTGTGTATTTCCCCTTTGTTATGAGTTAATAAATATTTCTGCTCCTATCAAGATAAAGACTTAGATGAAAGCTCTGTGCCCTGAGTTCAAACTGAGACAAAACACATTGGAAAGGTCAGAAGAAGAGAAGAGAATTAGCTTTCCTTCTACTGGTTAAGAAAGCTATTTGGACAATCTATAGGCAAAGATCCCCCTCTCTCACTAACCTTTTAATAAGTGTGTTGCAACACAGCCACACTTTCCAACGTCGTTGGCGACTACACATTCGTAATCACCAACGTCGGCACTATTGAAAGATGAGATTTCCAGAAACACAAAAGTCTTCTGAGTAAACAACCTGTACTTTTTGCTACTTCGGATTTGCTTCTTGTCTTTAAACCAGTTAACTTCAAAGGGTCCCGTGCCTGCAATTTCACACTGGAGCAGTGCATTGGCCCCTCGAACTATGTCTACAGGCTCAAGAGCTTTGATGAAAGAAGGTGGCTCTACAAAAGCAGGAAAGCACAGAGTAAGCTGTGAGTTACGAGCAAATGAAAGGCAAATGTTCTCAGGAAAAAGAGAGATGGTAACTCAGCAGACAAACCTTTGATAACCACTTCAGTGCTGCAGCTGTCACTGCCCACATCATTGGTGGCTTCACAGGAGTATGTACCACTGTCATCAACCTTTACATCAGTGATATCAAGGATAGCCTCAGAATTGACAAAAGACATGCGGACCGTGTTACTTTCACTGAGTTCTTTGTTATTTTTGAACCAAGTGACCTGGATCACAGGTGAGCCTTTCAGCTTGCAATGGAGGCGTGCTGTTTCACCCGGAAGCATTAAATAAGAGGGATCCACCTTCTTCACAAAGGACGGCGGTTCTATGTGATGTGTAGAAAAAAAATGGAAAAGATGACTGAAGCATATACACCACAAAAGAGAAGCAGACACATGTGACAAAAGACAGAAAACAAATCTCAACAAAACTTCTGAGCAAGCCATGATACATTCTGCCCTTTCCTTCATTCAGAAACACTTTACTCATCTCAATAAAAAGGACAAAAGAAAAAAAAAAAAAGACACAACCAAGCAGACAATATCTATGTGAAGAGCAACTTTCTGAACAAAGTCATCAATAATAGACATGCTAACGTGGGTGGCAGATGGGGTGGGTCAGGGTTTCCCACCAGCCCTCAACCCACACAAAGGACTACAGGCAGCCAAGGAATGCTGAGAGGAGACATAGTGTTCCCCAGGGAAGAGTTATCAATTGGTTATCCAATTCCAAATAGTCCTGAAAAACATATGTACCAATAGCATTATATAGGTGAAGCAGGTTGCATTTATGTATTTAAGAGTATGTATAGATTAATAATTAATAATAAATAATTAATAAAACAATTAATAATAATAATAGGCATGAATTTGAAAGAGAACAAGGAGGGGTATATGGGAGGGTTAGGAGAGAAGAAATGGAAATAAAGTAATTCTATTATCATTTCAAAATAAATTATTTATAAAGAAGATGGCTAAGAGTTTCCCACATACTTAAATTACAAGCAAGATTAATAATTGCCTTTGTTTTTTAAAAAAACAAAAACCAAAACCAAAGCAAGTGAAGTCTAAAGATTAAACAAAAATAAAACTGACCAAACAACAGTCAACGAAATAATGTCAGGACTTTCCCAGACCCAGAGGTTTGCCTTGGGAATTTAATTAACAACAAAGGATGTGGATGGCATAGCTACCAGAGAATGTTCACAGAAGAAAGAGACTCTTCTAAGGCTTCCTTTCAGACAGGAAGTGACAGAGAGCTGCCAGGCACTCTTACCTCTGACAGCGACAGTGGCGGATGAAGAACTTCCCCCAGCCTCGTTGGAAGCTGTACATGTATAGCTTCCAGAATCCTTTAGTTTGGCCAGAGGAATCTCAAGCGATGCTATTTTATCTTCAAAATAGATCTTGTAATCTTTCCCGGCAGGCAGTTTTTGCCCATCTTTGCTCCATGTGATTGTCACTTTTCTGTCCTCATCTACTTGGCATTCAAGGTGGACCTTCTTATTGATGGCCGACTGCACGGCCTCTAACTCTTTAATGAAGTGGGGTTTGTCAATGATGGTCAACTCTGCTTGGCAAATATCTGCTCCGAATTTGTTGGAAGCCTTACAGGAGTAAATACCTCTGTCCTGAATAGTAAGATTTGAGAGTTCTAAACTGTGCTTGTTGTCTGCGTCTGTGATCCTGCAGTCAGGCGATGGTGACAGGGCAGTACCGTCTTTCTGCCAGATGGTCTCAATCACTGGAGTCCCTGACACTGTGCAGAGAAACTTGGCTGCCTTACCCACAAAAGTCGTAAGGGACTTGGGCCTGGAGAGAAAGGTTGGTGGGTACGCCTCTGCAAAAGAAAGGTTTTCATGTTATGTGTGGTCTCCATCAAAGTTCCTGCTGCAATGACATATTCCAAGACAGAGAAGAGGTAAGCTATGTCTTTAGGTGAACAGAAGACATTACCTCAAATAACAATGTGGTAATAAGACCAAAGGTCGGGAGAGGAGAAGGATGCATGTTCATAACAAATTGTCTCTTGCTAAGGAAAGAACATACGTTCCCTCACGAAGCAGTGTTGCTAAGGCCTTGTCTGATACCCCAGAGGGTCAAAAACTTGGGAAGATGTAATAAGAAATTCAGTTGGTATTTTACTTTTGTAAATTTGAAGACCAGAATAAAGGTGAGAAAATTCAGAGGTCGGCTGAAAATGGAGTAAGACTGAAGCATTACAGAGGTCGTTCTAACCCTCTGATAAATGCCAGAAAATCCTTACATCAGTTAACCTCAATCATGAACCCCCCTCCCCATAGGATTTTGCACTTATCAAAATATTTCACAGCAGGAACTTCCCCTTCCCATCCTCTACTATGGAGCAAAGTTTGAGGATCCTCTCCTGCTGACAAAAGACACAGAATCTATCTCCTTGTGCTTTAGAAGCAAAGGAGCTAAAGCTTTCAGCCCCATTACCTGGCTGGGCTAATTTGTGTGTGTGTGTGTGTGTGTGTGTGTGTGTGTGTATGTATGTATGTATGTATGTATGTATGTATATGTATATATATATATCTGTAACTGTCATTAAGAATAGTACCATCACGAAGGAAAAGCCCATGAAGACTCAGTTCCTATTGGCAACTAAGAAATGCTGAGAGTGGGAAAAGCAGTCTTTCCCAGGGAAGAGCACACTAATTAGTTGCCTAATACCAAATAGTCCTGAAAACCTACAAGTAACATTACACAGACTGAACAGGGTTTATTTAGGAATATGTATCTATTATGTATGGGACAACAATTAACAAAAAGAGGCCATGAATAATGAATAAAGAAAGCAAGGAGGGTTTTCTAGGAGGAGGTAGACTGAAGAAAGGGGTAAATCGTGTAATTATATTAATCTAAAAAAAAAATAAAATAAAAGTGAAGAAGAATGCCAAATATTGTCTGTATGGAAACATGTGGCTACAGACTGAAAACCATCCTGTTGGGTCACTGTAGCAGGCTTCCTAGAATCTCGGAGATTTTCTGCTGTGTAATAAAGTTTCAAAGAAAAAGATGCTTCCAAGAACTCCTTTTTCTTGAGGTGGATGAGCAGGCTGCCTTCCCCTTGACATTCTCACTGAACAAGACTCACACCCAAGAGCAGCCCTCCTACCCAGGGAGACTCTCTTCCATAAGTGCTGGGTCTGAGGCCACCACTCAGAAGAGAAAGAGGGGGAGGGAGGGAGGGAGGGAGGGAAGGAGGAAGGAAGGAAGGAAGCAAGGAAGGAAAGAGGGACTAATTTTTTTTTTTTTTTGACAAGGAGAAAACTCAATAATTGTTGGGGACTTACAAACTGAAATTTACCCTTTATGTCAATTAGGAAATTGAGAGTACAGTCTTTGTGCAATGCCCTTATTTTAAAGTTATGAATGAAGTCCAGAGTGAGCATCCTTATTCCCAAGTCCTGCCCTAGTGCCTGTCTTATTACTGAGCTTTCTTTAAATTTAGCTGCATAGTTTGGCTTTATTTGTAACTCTGCCACTATTTCTGATTGGTTATTTGGGTTCTTATTATTAAATATATAGAGGATTTTTTGGAGACAGGGTGTCTCTGTGTAGCCCTGGGTGTCCTGGAACTCGCTCTGTAGACCAGGTTGACCTTGAACTCATGGATCCATCTGCCTCTGTCTCTTAAGTTCTGGGATTAAAGGTGTACCACCATTGCCTGGCTATTTATTTATTTATTTATTTATCTATCTATCTATTTTTTTATTTATTTAGTAGCACCAAACATTTCTCAAATGTTTCATATTAGGAGCCAAGCCAGGCTCATTTGATGACTTAACATTTTCCCTTCAAATAATGGAACTTTTGCTCTGGCTGCTGATAGAAACGTGACTATGAAGAACCACTTGTCCTCCATTCCCCTTGTGGTCCTCAATCAGCATGATCCACCACAGAGGATGTCAGTATCCCCAGCTGTCAACACTTTCTGCACCTGCATGAAAAGCAACACACAATAAGATGAGGTGAGTACATCCCTGTGGGTGTGTGTCATTTACCTGTCACAGTTAGTGTGGCTGTGCAGCTGACGCTGCCATATTCATTGGAGGCTTTGCAGGTGTACTCGCCGCAGTCAACGACCTGTGTTCTCAGGATCTCCAGGCTGGAGACATAGTTTGAAGATCGAATGGAACACTTGTCGCTCTCATAGATCTCTCTGCCGGCTTTGAACCACTGGAACCGGACATTGGGAGCTCCTTGGATCTCACAGGTAAACTTGGCTAGGTGGCCCAGAGCTACTTCCAGGGGCTCGATCCTCCTTTTGATCACAGGGGCAGCTGCAAAGGGAAGCAGAAGTCATTAGCACGCCTCCTCCTCAGGCATCCTGCATTTCTCTTTGCAGACTAATTTTTGTCACTGTTAATGAAATCAGATAGTTGAAATTGGTGAGATGGTTTGCAGCAGTCTCAGGCATGTGACTAGAAGCTGAGAATGTTGTGAAAGCAAAGCAAAAAGAAAAAAAGAAAGAAAGAAAGAACAAAAAGCAGCACGTGACATTTTCTATTGTTACTCTGTTGTGAATCGCGGGGAAATTATTAAAACCTAATGCAATGTGTGTACATGCGTAACCACAGGATGTACCGTTGAACTACACCCTGCCATCTAGGAACTGAAAAAAAAGGTGAAAACACAAGATAGACCAGCTGACGGGTGAGGTGAGACAATAGCCAACAGACAGAAAGAGGAGACGACTAATCATGGTCACTTTGAATTTAGAGAAGAGCCTGGTGGTTTCAGATTGCCCGTGTTCTCATAGGAAAACATATTTGTCACTATAAAACATATAAGCATATGTTTTATTTGAGAAGTAAGTAGCAGTGCAGCTATGATGATATACTACCCAACCAGGCAGAGAGAAATGTAAGTTAATAACCATGATTATGTCTATACTTCTGTCGTTCCTATTCTAAATAGCTGGCATTCTGGAATCGTGAAAAATCAGTGGTGGAGCCTAAATCATTACAAAGTGGTGGGTATTAGAGCCCAGTGCATTCAATCCTTATAGTCCAACCTCTTGCTCCCACAGTGAGCTTCGCTGACGTCATTGCTTTTCCACTGTCATTTGAGGCTTCACAGACATACTCCCCCCTGTCCTCCGTCTTTACTGCCTCGATTACCAGAGTGTAGGCATTCTGCTCTTTTAAACACTTGAACTTTGCATCTGAAGGCACCAGGTTACCCTTGAAATACCAGTTCACCTCCTTAGCATTTGATATGGATGATGTAAGGTAGACTGTATCCCCTTCCTCAGAAATGGTATCCACTAAGTGTTTAAGTATAGTAGGGCAAAGGTCAGCTGAGGTACCCTCAGCTTCTTCTTGTGATTTCACTGTACTGGCCTTCTGGGTACCACTCTCTTCTGCCGCCTTCAGAGTCTCAGCCTGTGCAACCTTATCAGTATCTCCACCTTTGAATTGACTTTCCACTTTCAACCAACTGACTTCTTCTTTGGAGACAAGGTACTTAGAGTCAGCTTCTGCTTCTATGACAGTTTCAATTTTCTGTGCATCTGAAGGGTGGCCTCTTCCTTCTTGCACACCTATTTTATCTTCTTCCTGAATCCTTGGATCCTCCGCCATTAAGATGTTTATTTCTTCACAGATAATGGAGCACAAGGCATCCTTAAGTTCGGTTTCCAGGTTAGCCATTTGAGGATCTACGTCTTCAATAGTGACGGTTAACTCTTCAGTTAGTGATTTCACTGAGGTAATAAGGTAGGTACACAGGATACGTTTGGGTTCTTGAGTGAAGTTTACAGCTGTGACCTCCACTTTGTCAATGTTTCTTAGCCACTCAGAGAAAAGACTTGCTTGCTCCCTGGCCACTGCAGCTTGCAAAGCCCTGCGGACCTGAGTTTTCAGATGTAATCGCTGCTCTTCCGGAATACTAGGAAACAATGTTTCCTTAGAAAGCAGGTCACTTTCTTGTACCTCCTTCACTCCCTTTACTGCCTCAGGCTCTTTTTCAGACTTAGAGGTTTGGCTAGTGGGCACTGCCAGGACCTCCGATTGCTCTTCCTTATGTAGGACCTGCTTTTCCTCAAGTGCTAGTGGGAAGCTTAGGGACTTGCCCTCCTCAGTCCTCAGTGCAACGTCTTGCCTTGTGCTTTCTAGAGTGTCTGCACAAGCCATCAGGATTTTGCCTTCTTCTGTGCATGTATGTTGGAAAGGGACTTGGGGCTCAGAGAGCACGCTAGAGATGGCAACATCAGGCCCCTCTAAACTTTCCACATGTCCCTCAGCTAAGCTCTGACTCAGGAGGAGAGCTCTTTGCTCTTTGTCCGCTTCCAAGATTATCTTTTCTTCCAGCTGAAGTGTTTCTTCAGCCACAGCGGACAGAAGCACGTGATCAGGAGCAGCTGTTGAAGGCTGTGGATAAGTCCCTTTGGGTTCAGCTGTTAAGGTTATCAGAGGCTTGACAGTGACTGAACTCACTTGTGCTTCAGATGAGACACCTGGGAAGACTTCCTCAGGCTCTTCAAACTGTAGAGTATCTTCCTTGGGGAGGGTTCTCTGAGACTGGACCGTCTGCAGGTGTGAAGTGGGGAGTGGTTCTTTGCCTGGCTGTGTGAGAACCATACCATCGATGGAAGGCAGCTCCCCAGTGCTCTGGGGAGTGGACATGACTATGGGTTGCAGCTTCTGAACCCCTATGGTCACCCCAGTACCCAGCTCAGTGTTGTCAACATCATGCTCATGACAAAACTGCAGCTTTTCCTCTGCAATTAAAGCAGCTTCCGAAATGGCATCCGTGGCAAAAGCTGTAATTTCCTGCCGTGAGTCAAATGCTTGAACTAAAGGGTCCCTTGCAGATGTTTCCAGAAAATTACCAGGAACTCCTGAGGTGGACTCTTCCTTGTAGGAGGCATCAGGCACATCTGCGTCTTCCGGAAGCACAAGAAGCTCTGCAGCACAGGTGGACTCTCCCCACAGGTTCTCAGCCTTACAGATGTACAGGCCACTATCTCCCCTCTGAGGGTCATTAACAATAAAGGTCCCAGAGCCATCAGGATGGTGAATGATGGTGTAACAAACGTTGGTAGAAAGCGGCATGTCTTCTTTGAACCACAAAACAGTGGGGGCAGGCTCTCCATGCACCAAGTACTCAAAGACAGCAGGGATGCCTGGGGCACAGTGCACTGGTTTTAACTCCTTGAAAAAGTAAGGCGGACAAGGCCCTTCGGGCTTTTCCAGAGCCATCTTCACTACTGACTCCGTCTCCTTGCTCCTCTCTCCTCTGGGGCTTATTTTTAGATGAGCCCTACATACCGCCTTCCCATACTCATTGCTGGCCATGCACGTGTACACCCCCTCATCCTGAAATCTGGTGAACAGAATGATTAGGCTGTGGTTATCCCCATCAAAGACAAACTTGTAGTCAGCAGACGGGGTTAATAGCATCCCATTAAAGAACCATTGAATTTTAGGCTTGGGGCAGCCAATGACAGTAACGGACAATCTAGCTACATCTTCAATGCTTATTTCGACATCTGATATCTCTCTGATGAAAACTGGGGCAGTGCCTTCCTGTATGGGATCAAACCGGGTGGAGTGAGCTGGAGGCTCAGTCAGGAGTTCAAGTGTTTCATTCGTAATAGGTAAACGTAGATCAGAACTACAGGTTTGAAAATCTTCCTCAGCAGACAGAAGGCTAGCAATTTCTGTGTGGAGAGAAATTATTATGACATCACCATACAATTATGCTTAACAAACAGTATCAAAGAATTAGACACCAATTAGTGGCCTTCTGCATTGGAATACGGTTGTGGTGAGATTAACTTATCAAAAACCACATTCCTAACTTTCTTAGCCTATTATGGAAAATCAAGCAGTCATAACCACTGCATAAAAGCAACCTTATATCCAATTCCTCTGTTAGGGTTTACAAATGTGATGAACACCTGGATCTGAAGTTTGAAGATGTGCTAGATGAATATTTATAGGTCATAAATCCAGGGTTACTTGCATCAACTTCTAAAAAGACATAGAATTGTTATGTAGGATTTTCTTGAATTTAATGATCATTTTCAATGAAAACATGTTTAATCTAGCACTTATAAATGGATATCAGCAACAATAACAAAATCAGAGGCTAGCCAAGCATAGAGCCTCCCAGGTTAGAAGGCTGAGGCATGGGATTCCCAGTTCCAAGCCTGTTCGGGGCCCTTCCTGTATCAGGCTACAGGAAAGGTTTGATTCTGACTCCTGCAGAAACCGCTGTAGTTATTAGGAAATCAGGTCTCTCTTCACTCAGATAACTTGTCAACATACTTCAAGAAGTATTTTATAATAAGACAGCTAAGAAAACAGAAGGCAGAAATAAGAAAAATTGACTCCAATATCCAAACACTGGTGATAATTTATTGTGTAAGGCAGTTGTACAGTATTATTGAGCGAAGGCACCGAGTAACAAATACTCTCTCAACAACCAAGCAACCAAGGGAGAGACAAGTAGCCTATCAAAAGGAAGTAGGTTCTTAACTCAATCTGCTGGGGATGTTGGACTGCCTAGTTACTGGAAGTTTTACTGCCTACATTAAAAGCAGTTTACTTTTTATTAATCCACTTCCCTCATATTAACACTGAATAGTTTTGTGCCCTAATTCTTGCCAGTCTAGTGTCTTAGTATTATTGGATGGCAGGGCTCGTGTCTGCTGGCTATAAAACACTAGGAAAACTTGTCTGTAGCATGTGACAAAACAGACCGTTTAGCTACATCCTCAATGCTTCTTTCAACGTGTGATATTTCTTTTATGAAAACTTGGGCAGTGCCTTCCTGTCTGGAATCAAACCGGGTGGAGTGAGCTAGATGCTCGGACAGAAGTTCAAGTGGGGAATACTTACTTATTAAGCTACTTATGACTGTCCCCAATGAGCCCCTGATGACCTCATATGTAGACTTCACACTTAAAATGCTATCAGTGGCCATGTAGCTTTGCATCTGTGCTAAGTATATTAGCTTCCCCTTCTCTTTAATCCCCAAAATATCTGCAAAGGGACAGATGTGGATATAGTTAAAGTGCTTGAGTTGCTAATATGTAAAAAATATTTTCAAAAGTTTCCCCTATTTCAAAACACAGTGTATTAATCATATACACCAGAATACAGTGCATGAGCCTCAAGTGGGCCCAACTATAAAAGTTGGTAGTTGAAATTACCTGAATCTACAGTATCTCATGAGTTCTAAATTCAACTCTGGGTAACACATGGAATCTCTTGTCAAGCGTTGGGGAAATTAATATTCCAAGCTTTAAAGTTGGGTGTCATTGAGTCAGAAAATAAAAGATTCCATCTAATGATTGTAAGTGTGGGGAAGGTTTTTTTTTCCCCTTTCAGCTATTATTCAACACACCCTCAGCCTCAATGCATCTGAGATAACGGAATCATCATAAGAAAAATCAAAGCCTTCCTTCCTGCGGGGATGAAAGTATACATTTAAAAATCCACAAATAGGAAAACATTTTTCTCCTTCCTTGTTTTCATGTGATTTTCTGGATTTTTGATGTGATTGTGCTTATGATATGTGGGTAAGTGTGCCTGTCCTGTTGGCTATGACACGGATTTCTAATCAATTAAACACGCAGTTTGAGACCAAATGTAAGAAAAACATGTAAGCCCCTTTGCTACAGAATTAGTTTCACCTCAGGGACACTGGTATAGTATATTATATCTAAATTATTATCAATGGTATTATGTGCTCTGTGGTTGAAGTAAAAATCATTTTTCCAAAATTGTTTATCTAGCACTAGATGGCAGTCATTTTAAACAATATAATTTAAAAAAATTTGAGGGAAATGAGACAATTGACTAGTCTGTCCATGTCCTACATATGCTTTTAATCTTTTGATTTGGATGATGTGTGGGGACTTCCATTGTTAAGACAACATCAACAGATAAAAGAAACAATTAATATGGTAGCTATATAAGTTCTTATGGAAATTAAATCTGAAATAAATGCTATGTGTTTGGTAATCAATACTAATATGGCAAATACAATCATGACCCATAAATGTTACCGAAGGCAGTTCTCAAGTGCAACCAGTAGGTCACGATCATAACTTAAGAATGGAAGGCTAGACTAATAACCACATTGTCTCTTCTGTGGTTCTCATCTGTTTCACACTGAAATTTACTCGTTATATTTAGTTATATTAGGTGACAAAGAGTCTTTCCATTGACTTTATAACCTACAAGGTCTTTTGACTTAACTCCATATTTTTACATAAGAAAACTGACCGTTTTTATATTTATTATGTCTTATAGGCAAAGGCCAAGGTCCACATTGATTCATAGTCACAATATTAAAGCACTGTGAATTATTAAAATTGAAAAAACAAAATTAAAAATTCACCGTAGAAACATGAACATATTACTGGAATTTGAATGTTGATTTCTGGTTATTTTTTAAAGCTTAAAATTCTATAAAAATAATAAGAAAACTTACTCTGTTGTTATAAATGCTAAACAAAAATGACCGTACTGCCTCAATTATAAAAGTGTCCCGCCTTCTTTTGTCTAATTTAGAGATTCTGACACTGGCATATAGTTAAAAATTTATATTCAGATGAATATGGTAATACCCCCAGGTCAATGATAAATTGACACTGCACTTTACTTGATGCTCCAAAGGAGTAAATAAAATATTTCTAAATGTGGAAAGGTCATAACCTTTATATATGCCCAATTATCAAGACTGCAACATAAACAGACTATGAAGTTGGCTCCCATGAGGGCAATGTTGAGTTTATTGCTCATTTTGCCCTCTTACATCTGACTAAATCAATATATGTTTGTCTGAATGTCAAGAGGCTTCTAATTCAAAAGTAACTTAGGGCCAAAGGGAGTTTTCTCTTACCAGTTCACCCACACCATTATCCAGCATGGTCACCCTTCCTTCTACCTCGCATCTATAGTGTACAGGCTGAAAAAAGATGCTGAGACATTCTGCAGAGGAGAGGTGACAGAGAAGTACAAACACAAACAATTGGGTATCCAAGGGGGTGTTTAATCGTGCTGGATGACACATGGTGTAACTGACACAGGCGATGGTTTCAGGGTTTAGATCACAGAATATTTACATTCATGAATAAGATGAGATTTCTACAGAGAAAGACTATCTCCAGAGGTCTTCAGTGTCATGATCCAAACACAGTAGTTACACTTGGAAGGTTGCTAAGCCACAGACTCTGGGAGTGAAAGAGGCCCTGAGCCATCCCACTTTAAGAGAGGGTGAGGATGGCCGAGCTCCTAGCCATTCCTGAGTTGTTCGTAGCTACACAGCTGTACTCTCCCTCATCGCCTTCAGTTAAGCCTGTTAGGAACAGATTGTGAAACCCTATACCACTTTCCTCAGCACTGAACCTTGATCCTTGGACCAGTTTTCCATCTTTGTACCAAGAAACGGTGGGTCTTGGTGAACCACGGACTAAACACTGGAAATATGCCGCCGTCCCTAAGGGTGCGTGGCAATCAGAAATACCTTTGATGAACCTGGGAGGGCCTTCCACCACCTGGAATTCAAAAAAGCTGTCTGCGTATTTGCTCCTTAAGACTAGTTCCTCCTTCTGACTGCTTAAAGTCACTTTGCTTGTCCTGGTGACCATAGCAGAGACTTGGGAATCTCCCATGGTAAGGAAGCCTCGGCAGATGGCCTCTCCTGCGCTATTTAGAGCTCTGCATCTGTATGTCGCGCTGTCGGAAGGGCCAACATCTTGGATTCTAAGGCTGTGACTCCCTTTCTCCTCACTAATCAGATACTTCATGTCATCCGGCTCAATGCACATATACTCCTTATACCATTTGACTTCTGGGGGAGGAATGCCTATGACTGAACATTTGAACACAGCAGTGGACTTTTCTGGAATTCTAAAGTCGCAGATGGGTGTTATAAAGCGAGGAGGCATTTCAAAGGCTTCTAAATCAATCTGAAACTCTGTGCCTTCTTTCCCTTGGGACTCGGCACTGGGATCTACTAAATTCAGTGGGAGAATATCTAAGCTCACGATCATGCTTTTATGATCAGGAGTAAATTCAGGAACGGTGACTATTTTCACCTGCTTTTCAAATTCCTTCACATCTTTTTCACTTAATTCCACTTCCAGGACAATCTCTTGAGGAGAAGGTGTTCTTGATGAGTTGCTGTTTGCCACGTCAAACTCCATGATGTGTTGGTGGGTTACTGGTGGTGGCAGGGCCACGGCTCTTTCCTCTTGGGGTATGACGTCTATGTTTGCAAAGCTCTTTGCCTCCCCTATGATGTTTACCGCATGGCACATGTACTCTCCCCTGTCTCCTTTTTGAATGTTGGAAATTTCCAGAGAACACACATTGCCCACCCTTTCCATTTTGATTCTGTCATCTGGCTCTAGCAAAGATTTATTTCGATACCATTTCACACCAGGAACCGGAAGACCCTCGACTTCAATGATGAAGCCTAATGTTGTATTTTCGTATATCTTCCTTTTACTTAGAGGCTCAATAAAAGATGGAGGCATTTCATTGTCTTTGGGTTCGATGGCTTCATTGGGTGTGCCGAATGAGTCTGAACGCCATGTTTCATAAGGTGAACTCCTCTCATCCGTAGGGGTATGGAAATGCTCATTCGCAGTGCTGTCTTCCCTCTCTAGTTTTGACAGGTTCATGCTTACATTTCTAGTATGGTTTGGCCCTCTAGTAGGAATAAAACTTCTCTCTGGTTTCTCACCTAGGGGAGTGGAAAATCTCTCCAGAGCCTCGCCCAGGGGAGTGGAGTATCTCTCCAGAGCCTCCCCAGGGGGAGTGGAGTATCTCTCCAGAGCCTCCCCAGGGGGAGTGGAGTATCTCTCCAGAGCCTCCCCTGGGGGAGTGGAGTATCTTTCCAGAGCCTCCCCTGGGGGAGTGGAGTATCTCTCCAGAGCCTCCCCTGGGGGAGTGGAGTATCTTTCTGGTATTTCACCTTCAGAAGGTGTTGAATATCTTTCCCCATTTTCCTCAGCTCTTGAATTTGCTATGGATTGCTCAATTATATCTGAAGGCTTAAAATATAAATCAGGAGACTTTGGAGATTCTAAATGTTCTACAGATGATGGTGGGCTATAGAACTGATCTAACTCAGACATGTCTTCACTGCTTGTGCTTCCCATATCAATTGAAATATCAGACTCGGGAGAACAGGGTCGCCCTAGGGATTCCTGTTTCTGGTTGTAGTATTCGTACACAGTGTTGAAAGTTACTTCTTCAACCTCCATTGAAGTGATTGACTCGCTCTGAACAAGTTGTGCCTTGTGTTTGGTGTCTCTAACGTCAGGCACCTCATCCTTTCCCTCAGCAAGCAAGTACTGTGTTAGGGAAGTCTCACATCCCCTCTCTTCAGTTGTTTGGACCTCCTCCAATCTAGGGAGATTTTCAGGCAAACTCTTTTCTATCTTTTCTCCTTCCAAGGTGGAGAAAGAGCTTTCATTTTGTATGTGAACCTCATGATAGATTTCTTCTCCTGAGGCTTCAATTGACTCACTTATCTGTTCCTTTAGGTCCTGCTGCTCCCCAATCATCAAGAATGGCGAATCCTGACTCAGAGACAGCTGTCTGTGAGGCACGTCTGCTTCATGAACATTACTTCTGGGGTTTTCTAGGGTTCCTTCATATCCCTGAGTCTCAAGACATGCTGGTCTCAAGGCGGATCCGTCCTCCATTTCATGATCCTTCCAAGGCTCTTCCTCACTCGCTGCCCTTTTCAACTCTGAGATGAAACTCTTATCTCCAGTTTCTGCAGAAGCATTTGCCTCAGAAACGTTAGTTTCTTCCATATCAGCAGATGGAGTCTGAAATAAAGCCCATGATTCACCATGAACCACTTCAGAAAAAGATTCAGGCCCATGATCCGTTTTAAAAACTGCCGTGTTTTCTTCCTGGGCATATTGAAAGCTTTGGTAGATAGAAATCTCTTCTTTGTGGCACGTTTCCTGCTTGTTCTCAGTTTCTTGGCCCTGGAATTCCTCACCTGGATCTTCTATGTGAGAATACATTTGCTTTAGATCAAAGACAACGTCTTCGGGATTAGCCATTTCTGAAGTAGGTTGTTGAGTTTTTAAAGAGCTTTTATCTTTCTGGCCGTTGGCCAAATCTTGGAAATTCATGCCTGTACTTTCTATCTGTGACTGAAACTGCTTTAGGTCAAATGTAACAGGTGCTTCAAACTCAACCTTTTCTTGATCTAAGGGAACCATTTCTTCCTGTTGTCCCCTCTCTTCTATTTCAAATTCCTCATGAAGTTGAGAAGAAAGCTGCTTCAAATCCATTATGATGTTGGATGAATCTGCTTCTGTGTGTGAAGCCACTTCTTCTGCTTGATGCATATTGCTCACGCCTGATTCTTTTTGCTTTAACGAAAACTCTCGATTATCCCATTTCTTTTGTGGGGCTGTAATAAAGGATTTCTTGGTCCGTCTTTTTTCTAAAACTCCCTTTTCTGCATGCTGCAGCCTTTCAAATGCAATGATCTTATGCTTCACTTTTTTCCCTGGATAGTACCTTTCTCCTTCAAGGGCTTCTTCATAGGTAGGGACAGACGAGTCTTCCACATCCTGACCTGCATCAGAGGTTCTCTTGGAGTGGATATTTAGCACATAATCACTTTGAGAATGTCTTTTCATATTTCCCCATTCTGGTCCATGTTGTCCAAAATCATCTCTGACTTTGTTTCTAATGTTAGCTTCTCTGAAATCATCAACAAATGGATAAGTGGTAACCTCTGCTTGCAACAACTGAGACCCCTCATATATATGTCCCTCATCTTGGCATTGTAGGAATTCAGTTCTGTGAAGCTTATTGATGTCTGTGGATCTAGAAACACCCTGCATAGACTTGGATAGTTTTTCAGTAGAAGTTGGACAGTATACCGTGTTTTGCTTGCCTACCTGCCCAACTGTCTCAAGGTTTTGAAAATACTCCCTTACAGTATATTCTTTTATATTTGATTGGGCAGCCAAAGAACCAACTGGATTATCATAAAAATGTGTCCTTACAGATTCCTCCTGAACTTGTGTTTGTTGATTTTTGGAATACTGTGAATAAATTCCACTTATATTTTCCAACTGACTATATTCCCTATAAGTGATGGGTTCTACAGTTAAATCTAAAATACTCTCAGCTATGCCTGAACCATTTTCAGCTACACATTGATACCTTCCAGAGTCCTGTGAACTGACATCATTGATATATAATCTGTAGCTACAATTAACTTCTTCAATCTCAAACTTTTGGTTATGCTTTACGAGAACTCTATTATGAAACCATGTGACTACTGGCTGAGGCTCCCCCGATATTAAGCACTCAAGCATTACAGAATCCCCTTCCCTACACGTGGTACTCCTTGGCATTTCTTGTAGTATCTTTGGTGGCTCGTTAGTAATATCAGGGGAGAATATAAATTTGTGTTTTGGTGACTGGATGGCTTGATCTCGAGATGTTGCTTCAGTTTCCAACTCAAACTGTTCCCTGCATTGTTTGTTCTGTTCTGGAGTTGGAGTGGCTGCGGTTATCTGAATTTCTACAGGGAAGGAGTGTAGCTCTCTGTCCGTAGAGGGGAGCTCTGGGAGGTGACTTTTTAACATATGAAGATGTTCTTGCGTCTCTTGACTAAAAGATGGATGAATCCTTCTTGCCTGGTCAAACACCAAGGCCAGCTCTTCTTCTTCATCTGTGTAGTCAGGCCACACTGGGACCTTATGAGGCTGGGAATCATACCTTGGCTTTGTCCTCACTCTAAGCATACTGGTTGCTTTTACTGTTCCATACTGGTTAAACAACACACAGGTAACAGAGCCGCCATGTTGGGGCTGAACAGAGGGAAAGGTTAACGTTGAGTAGTTTTCGAATGTATGAATGGTAAAACCTTGACTACGTGGTATGGGCATCTCATTGTTATACCATGTCACAATGGGCTGAGGGTATCCTTGAAAATGACACACAAATTTACAGCTGTCACCCTCATAAACTTCTTGAGATTCAATATCCTGAAGAAATGAAGGTGGGCAACGTTGTGGATGTTTTGGGAAGTAATTTTCAAAAGATCTTGTTTTGTCCTCACTCTCCACTTTGAATTCTTCCTCTTTCGTGGAAGCATGGCACTGCCCCTCTCGCCAACCCCTCTGTGCTCTTCCTCCACTATCTACATCTGCAACGTCTTTAGCATTTACAAGTGCATCCAAGGACTCACTGGGATATGGTGTGAGAACTTGAGACATCTTTTCAGAAGCCTCACATATCCCTCCACTCTTATATCCATGCATTTCCTCATTGGAGGTGATCGTTGATGGTTCTCTGATCACGATGCTATTCACAGACTCTTCAAACTGCTCCCTGGCTTGTGGGTTTTCACCTACTAGGGCATGCTCACACAAATAGCCTTTTGGGGGGCTTTCTTCTAGAAAGGTCTCTTGGTTCGGGCTATTTTCACTCAGGAGATCTTCATCACCAGTGGTTTGGACACTTGAAGGAGGTTCTCTGTTTTGATGTATTTGATGAGGAAGGGAGTACAGATTCTGGATGACTCCTTCTGCTGAGCTAGCAACCCTATCCCTGTCTTCAGCAAACCCACACACAAACCCATGCTTCCCTTCCTCTCTAAAGAATGGGGCATCTCCAACAATATCCTCACTTCTCACAGTCATTGAGTTTACTTCAGACTGTGCATCTAAAAGAGATAATCTCCTTTTCTCTAAGAAGATTTTTCTCGCCTCCCGTAACCGCTGCAACTTCATTTTGGTTTCCTCATCTAGGAAACTCTCACCTACACTCAGGCATCCTCCGATATCAAATTTGCTTTCTGACCACTCGTCATTGTACACATAGTCTGCTCTCCTGACAGGGCTCGCTGTCCTAAAATGTATGGTTCTCATCATCACCCTCTGTTCTACATCTTGCTTTTTGTTAAAGGGGGAGCCAGTAAACCTCAGGCCAACCTTTATCCTCTCTTCTCCTCTTTTACCTAGACTCCCTGTGTTTTCCCACGTCTGTTCTGCCCTTTTCAGAAATTCTAAGTATCTCTCATCTTGCCCTTTCTGGATAACATGCAATGATGCACTGGACTCGGCAGACCCCTCACTATTAACTGCCAAGAACCTATAACTGCCTGAATCTCTGCCTTGGACCCTTTTTACCTCTAAGCTGGAAGAGTGTTGGTGTAAGTCATTCTCAGTTCTTATGACCCGACGGAGACCTGTTGGGATGGGCCTATTATTATGAAACCAAGTCATTTCTGGAGTTGGATAGGCAACCAGTCTGCATGTAAACACAACAGGTTCACCCTCTAAAGCATATTGAAATGTGAGTTTTTGAGTAAAAGTAGGCTTGAAATATTCAGGCCAGGAGCTTGTGGATGACATTCTATTTGCATATCTTCTGGCCATCAGGGAATGGTGGTCTATGTCTTCAGAGTCAGAGAAGGCTCCTCGTGTGTCTCCTGCGCTGTCAGTTTCCCCCTCAAAGAGTTCTTCTGAAAGATAATTAAATTACAAAGCATTTTACTATTTTCCACAGAACTTGGAAAAGTTGAAAATAAATGAAATTGTAAAATAGAAAATGAAATGAAGTGCATGCTACAGAGTCTCACAAATCCGTAAAAAAGTCACTCACCATATTTGTTCGAATAAACGCAACACCATGCTCTGTTTAAAAGATTCTGACACGACAATCGTTCGTTGTCTGGTCTTTTCTTCAGACTGTTGAAATTTCTTCTTGAACAAGCAAAAGTGCATCTCAAAAGTAACATATTCCTGTGTGTATTTGTTTTGTGAGCAGGACAAGTTTGCTGTTTTGATGGCTAAGAGGGAAATCTTACCTGACTTGCAGAGAGTAGAATAAACGCCCTTTCTGATCCTTTTGATTGGAGATTAAAATATTAAAATTTTGATAATTAACTATTCGAAATATATAGAACTATAATCATAAATAATTAGATGACATAAAATGAGAAGGCGTTTATTCGAACTAATACAGCTATAAAGTCACAACAGTATGCAAAGTAAAGCAGGCAAGGGTCACATGAGATAGCTATCTGCAAGCCAGTATAAGAGACATATCATGTTAAAGTGATCTGTGTGCATGAGGTATAGACCAAGAATGGGAATGTAAGGTTTCCACACATCCTAAAAAAGTAGCATTTCTATTATAATTCATTCATGACATTGCATTCTGGAAATGACAGGTTAACCCCTGTTGTTCAATTCAATTCTCCGTGATTTTGAAAACAAACCTCTACTTTCATGATTTCATGCATTAAAATGACACCCGTTCATAGTACACACTTTTCAAGATGGCTGCAAACATAAAACTGAATGTGGCTGATAAAGTTTCAATGTAAGATTTTTTTAAATTACCATCGAACAATTTACTGTGAAAGGCACATACATAACCATCAGCATACTAAACCAGGCATGAGACATAGGAATATATTCTCAGAGAGATATATTTGTACATCTATGCCATATCCTCAAAAGTCTTAAGAGAAATCAAGTAGGTCCCAGATTCTGCTAATCTTCCAGAGTTTCTACTTTAATCTCACTCTTTATAACAATACCTTTCATCTCCATTTCAATTTGCTGGCCGATCCTCTCATGTAAAATTGACTCAGGGGCTAAAATAGAAAAGCAACAAGACACCTGAGTGAGTAACTGCATTCAGCATCAGAATCAACTCATGATTTATGTGATATTCGCTGCCCTTCTGTTATAAAAAGAGAAA
Source organism: Rhynchomys soricoides (assembly GCA_019843965.1). Classification (NCBI taxonomy): domain Eukaryota; kingdom Metazoa; phylum Chordata; class Mammalia; order Rodentia; family Muridae; genus Rhynchomys; species Rhynchomys soricoides. Next base: position 106,615 of record JADRCH010000029.1, on the reverse strand, counting down.
ATGCACCCCACCAAAATACCCATGCCAAATGAATCGATGAGTGGATGAATCACAAATTATTACGAAGGGTCGTGTTCCACTCCCCCATGCCTTTACATGCACTCAGAAAAGCAACTCCAAAGCTAAAAGTACTCTCTTCGTCATGTCCTGCCAACGGCACAGTTGATAAGATGTGAAACCACAGTTATTAGGAACATGCACTTGATTGCTTGCCACTTGTAATTTTTTTTCCTGCAGAATAAAGCATTTCTTACTAGCAAATGGTCCCTTGAGTTGAACCTCCTCTCAAACTTGGAACTATACAATACTCATTCACACATCAGCCAGTGAACAAAGACTTCTCAACTCTAAATTTCTTTTATTATACAAGGAAGCGGTGTAGGTTTGGAGCACAGTGATATCTAGGGCAGCATCCAGGACAAGGCTGGTAGCCTGGGACACATGTTCTTCAATTCCTGTAGCACTGACAGTGGCTATGAGGGCTTTTCCTGTATTTCCTTATGATCTTTGGCATGATCTAAATGACAAACTGATGTTTTCTTTAATGATTCTTTTTACTCCATGGGTGGTTTTAGTTTGTTAGTTTCAAAAACTAAAGGTATTACACTCTTAGTATCTGAATGGAGTCACTTTTGTGACAATTCTGCCTTGTGATTCTTTTGCTCGTTAGGGAAAGCCACACACTAGTTGTGTTTGGAAGAATACAACTCATGCTCAATGCCAAGAAGATGGGCTATCATTGGAATGAGAAGGATAGCAGCATGTTAGTCTGAAAAGTAACATTTGAGGTTTCTATTTTATTATGCACTAAAGACCACGGTTCAAAAGACTAACAAGCCTTTCACGTTCCTATTCGATTTTTATGGTCAGCTATGTAGCCTATATAAATGACTTATATCAAAATAAGAAAGGCACATATAAATGCTGACTTCATGTTAAATAATTAGATGCTGTGCTCAATCCTTCACTCTTCAGACACCTAAAAGTATCTCATCTTTAATACTTTTATAAGTGCAAGAAATGCTGTCTGGATTTCAAAAAAAAAAAAAAAAAGTTCTCTTGTTCCAAAAATGTCTTAATAACATATTCCATTGTAACTGAATACAGAGGAATTCCTGGGCCAAAAGTACCCAGTTCAATCCACTCTATGAAGATGATGTTCAGCCATCTTTGCTGTACTTTACAGAAAGAATCATATTTCTCCCACTTCAACAACACAGACAACTCCCAATTGCACAATGTAGCAAAACTGCCACCTCTGTCACCACTCACACCACTCACAGACAGCACCTCTATATAAACAATCATTCTGTGTGATTACTGTGCTAGCCAAAAACTTCAGTGAGATTGAAAGCCAGTGCTCTGGACAAAGCCACTTTGTTTGCCTAGACATTTGCACTATTTGTTATGGAACTAGATCCAGAGATTGCCATGGAACAAAATCTCAGATTCAGAAAAGACTCCTGTTTGGGTAAGAGGGATTGCAGACGTGGTAAATGAATGAATGAGACCGATTCTCCCAATTGGCAAGAAAGAGAACCAAAATTCAGTACAGAGATAGCTGTACGCAAGACAGAACGTCACTGCTCCCTTGTTATCTCTAATATCCATCAACCATTTTATGAGGATCAGGAAGGAACTCACAGCTATTTCTTCCCATAACCCCTGAAGACATCTGCTTGACATCTGCCTGACCCCTTTCCATGTGACCCAGTAAAGGTCCTTTGCCTATAGATACATAACATAAGCTCCAGGCACTTCAAATATGATATTCTCATTGTATTTGTACCGAAGAGGCAAGGTTATGGAAAAAGGGAAAAATTATGCTTCTCCTAGACAAATGTTTCTATGCTCTTTCAGATACAATAGAGATTCAAGTACAATAACAATTAAAATCATGATGTTGCCATGAGAAAATTGATATAATTTCAAGAGATCACTAGACTGTAAAAAGCAGTATTATTTATAGAAAAATTATCTACAGACCATTAATTATAGTTCAAATAGAACCATATTATTTTCAATATCCAATTTTCTGTTTTCATGGCTTCCCCATATAAACCTAGAACCTCCAGGCCTGAAAAGAAATGACAGTAACTGTCGAATGGGAAGCTCACTTATCATTAAGGTAATCTGTTCACCTCTTACTATGGAATCAATTGAAATTCATCTCAGTGCCAGACACAATGATAATTACCCAAGAAGCAGCTGGCGATTACAATATTTTAGCCTTCTTTGGCGTATTTTCAAGATTTGTCTTTGATAAATACTAGAAAAAGAAGCACATACAAAATAAATGGATTTCCTGATCCTAGATTTCAAAGTGAATATGCACAGGAGAGTTAAATTCTACAAGTTTGGCTACTGACTTAGCCTACATTCATAAAGTACTTATGGTTAGATGCTAAAGTTGGTTTAAGAAAAATAACCACTGACTCAGTTTGGCTGCATAGAAAGCATCATAAAATGATGAAGGTGAAATGAAAAAAGTCATACGTAGCTAAATGTCAGGTGACTACCTTCTTCACCTAGCACTGCTGAGGCTGTCTCTCTGTAATCACTGCACAGCACAGAGATACAGTCCTTAGCCTACTAGCCAAACATTGTCTATGACAACACACTGATGTTTCGATTCTGTGGCTGCTTCACTCTGATGCCTCTCTCATTACATCTTCACGAGTCTAGATTATATCATCAGAAAAGTCATCTTGACTATGGAGGGACTGACCAGTGTTGCCGACAGAAATGCCATCTAGACTACAGAGGAGCTGAGCAGTGTTGCCACACTTTACGGTGAGGTCCCAAAGAGGCAAGAGAGCCTTCAGGATACCCCTCTCCCCCTGGATTTTTCAGCAGATCTGATAACTCAGGATAAGGTGCAGCATAGTGGAACAGATGTTGCTATGTAGGCAGAACTTTGAGATACACTCTAAAAAAACCTACATTTCCTATTTGTGCAATGATCCTTGACATGACTTAATTCCTTTTGGGATATTTTGTTCTCCTTTGCAGCGAAAGAGGATGTGGTTGCTGTCTGGGACTTTGTGGACTCTCTGACATCTCTCCTAGAACTTTGTCTATCTAGAGCTTGCACTATATATTTAAGCAACAAGAAAAAGAAAAGAATGTTAAGCTTTCTCACTTGCCTAGGTCAGTAACATAAATGGCATAGAAGAAGAAGATGAAGGAGGCCATTGTCATGTGAAAGCATCCTGCCAGATGCAGTGTGCACTATAATCTAGGGCCACATAAGACAATAGTCACTGCCAACGGTCCAGCAATGGATAGTTACTGAAGGCTTATGCACATAGCGTGTGGCATCTGGCTCCTCCCTTCTGTCATCTTTTCAGCCATGCAGAGTAACACAATCTGGTTCTCCCTCCATCTCTGCCCATTTTTTCTTTAGCTGACTAAATTTAATTTAGTTCATTTGTTCTCCATCATATGCTTTAATATATTATTATCATTTGATGATGAAACAATGCGATCAATATCTTTGGCAAAGTCAACCCCTCTCCTCCAAAAGAAAACAGCCAAGAAAAGTTGCTGTCTAACAAAATAGTGGTTTCCCATTCCATGGAACACATACTCCAGTCAGATTCAAGGATATGGGTTAAACCTGTACAGACACTTGGTGAGATGTATTGCACATTAGTTGGTTAGTAAAGCATGAATTGATCGAAGTATACAGTGAAGCAAGCAGCAAGGGCTCTTGTTAGTAGCGGTGGGGTGGTAGACAGCACATCAAAGTCCTTAGAGCAAGAGGGGCTTTACCTTTTGCAGTCACTGTGAGTGTAGCTGCACAAGTAGCTTCCCCAGCACTATTGGCTGCTCTGCAAGAGTATTTCCCAGCATGCTCTGGGTAAGCATCAACTATAAGCATTAAAGCCATGCCTGTGGACTCCTCAAAATGGAAAACTACATCTTTTGATGGTAGAATTGGCTGGTGGTTATGAAACCACTGGATTGCTGGTTTGGGAACACCAGAAACCCTCGCGTGAAATCTGACTGTCTCCCCGCTGTGCACCCTGAGGCTTGACAGAGGTTGGATGAAGATGGGCTTTTGGCCAAGGGCCTCCTTCTTAAGTGAAACTGATGGTGAGGCATGCCATTGGGACTTTGATGTAACTTCTTCAGATTTGCTAAATCCTGAAAAGAAGCATGCAGTTTTTAAATGCCTTTCCCTGTTTAAATAAAAACTCACTTGGAACTGTCTATTTTAAGTTTACCACAGATTTCAGTGATGAGCTAGAATTCAATCCAGTCCTAATGCTTTGTTACTATCAAATCAAAGTCACACAAATTTTTGACCATTCTCCAGAGAGACAAGGTGAAACACAATCAGGTTAAACACTAAAGTAAACTCCACAACTCAGGAAGGCAATAGTGGAGAATGCAACCAGATTTAGGAATTACTTTTCTCACTCTGTTTATAAATCAAACTTTGCTATTTTGTAAACCACTTTAAATTCATTAAGAAACTATATAACTATATTCATTAAAATTAAAGAAACTGGAAGTTTCCCTAAATCCTTATATTTTCTGGATATTTCATATAGATTACACTTATTGAAAAAAATAACATGATTGTATATGAAATTCTTTTACAATTTTTAAATTTTATTTTAGTGTGTATGTATGTATGTATGTGTTTGTGAGTATGTGTGTGATGGGTGTGTGTATGTGTGTTTATGTATATTTATGTGTGTATGTGTGTGTGTTGCTGAAGAATAAACTCAAGACCTGGAGCATGCTAGGTAAGTGCCATACACTGAGCGACACTCTCAGCCCATTGTTACTCTTGTTTTGAATTAAAGTCCTCAGTGATTGAGGAAGTATTCTGACTGTAATAGAACAGAGACATTAAGACACCTTAACAGTGGGGCTCTCCAAAGTTAAGGGTCCCTTTAGTCTTGGTGAGTATATTTACCTTGTGATCAGATCTGAAACTGTCTACTGTAATGCCGGTGAAATCAGAGTTCTGTCAACAGCACGTGAAGATAGTCTGATCTCTATCCTAGTTCAGTAAGAAAGCAAATATACCCCATTTCCCCCCAGCATTGTTCACTACAGTCTGATACATGCTGATCAGGAAGCAGAAAAGCAGTGGAGACAGTAATACATCACAAAACTTTATGGGGACAAAGCAGGGCAAATCAAAAGGTAAGGACCCATGGAGAATGAGGGGCAGAAACTGTGCAACATGGAAATAGTGAATGAAATGAAAAGAATGAAGGACCAATGGTTTATGTGACATCTTTAGTAACTGTTACTGGTAATGTGAAATTCTTAAAAGTCTCACTCTACCTTCCAGTCTCAGGGTGGCGGTGCTGGACACTTGGCCCACAGCATTGTTAGCAACAAAAGCGTAAGTTCCTTCGTCCTCTGGGTAGGCTTCGGCAATCTCCAACTGGTAGGTGTCTTCAAACTGTGTCATCCTGAAGAACCGAGATGGTTTAATTTTCTTGTCTTTGCAGTACCAAGATACCTTCAAATCTGCAAAAGAAAACACATTTAAATATTTAAATGAATGGAATCTTTTACTTATCTGTAAACACAATCTTGATAAGACTACAGACCACAGTTCGTATTTTATCTTAAGGATCTTACATTTTTTTCTGCACACACTATGCCTGCTACTATCTGTCTCTCATTTTCAAGAAAGGAATATGATTCTAGAAAGATCCACTTTGTTCAATTGTTAAGCTAGTTGCAATGTTTCAAACTCTAAAGCGTTTGTTTTATTCTGTAAAAGCCATTTACAGACAGAGTCCTATATCTCCCACACTGGTCTTGAACTTGCTACATAGGTGACCTTGACATCTGGCTTCTCCTGTTCCTGCCTTTAAGTCCTAATGCTGGAAATGTCAGGCACGTGATATCATTCCTAGCTGTCGGTTATATTCTTTTGAGGCATTCACATGCCACATTCAGTGGCTTGAGAAAGGGTTTATTTGGGAAGCACTATGAAGGGTCTGGAAACTGTGGCCAAGGTGTAGGGCAGAATATGAAGGAAGTGTCTACACCAGCTTGCACAAGGTAAATAATCAAGAACAGATCAACATCACATCCAGCCCAAGGCAGACATTCTTACATCTCTTCATTTTATTACCAATGAGCTGATGTCAAAAGGCTTTAGCAAAATGGCTGTGTAGTAAATAACTGTTTTCAAATGGAGGGAGAAGAAAAATTCAAGAGTTTAGGCACCTTAGACTCATTTAACTATTTCCCATACAATAATTTGGTTTATCTTTATAAAAAGAAAAATGCAAATCAAGGATGAAATAAAACGTTACTTCATTGCTGTACCTTTAGAGAATACACACCGTTACTTGATTGTGCTTTGTGTCCGAACTGAGCCATCTCAATTCAGAGCATGGTTGGGACACTATTTCCTTATCTAGTACTAAGCTAGTTAGTAGTCCATTTATTCAGAATTTTGGTACCACTGTTGATCTATGAATGTCACCGTCCTCCCAGTGATAGCAACTATTTATGAACTACAAGATCTTCTTTCTAACACAGCAATTCTTGATGTTCCCTAGGTTGTAAGGTAATTAGAAAATGGTATGTGATAATATCGTTTGCTCGCTTTTGACCCAGGTCAAGTCATTTAATCTCTCTGAATCCTGTTCCTCATCTATCAGATAGGATGTATAAGAATTCATGGACTAAACACAGCATATAACAGCTTCAAGAGCTCAGTACCATATCACATGCAGAGTGACTCACAAGCCACTGAGATAAAAGAATTGTTAAAGCAAACTGATGCCAAAGGAGATCAGCGGTGTCTTCAGTGAAAGGCTAAGGGCCTGTGATAGGAAATGGCACAAAGAATTACCTAGCTATTCCACGAACTATACTCCTCTTGTGTGTGCATGTATGTATGTGTGCATGTGTCTGTGTGTATGAGTGTGTGTGCAAGTGTGTTTGTGTGCATGTGCAAGTATGTGTATGAGTTTGTGCGTGAGTGTGAATATGTGTGAGTGTGTGCACACAAGTGTGTGTATGTGTGTGAGTGTGCATGTGAGTGTGTGTGCAAGTGTGTATATGCAGGTGTGTATGTGTGTATGTGTGTGTGAGAGTGTATGTGTGCATGCACATACAAATGTGTGTGTATGTGTGTATGTGCATGAGTGTGTGTGTGCGTGAGACTGTATGTGTTCCAGTGTGTGTGTGTGTGTGTGTGTGTGTGTGTGTTATCTCTATGGAAAACACAGGACAGGAACTGCTAATAACCAATGCAATAGGTGGAGAAAAAAATAAAACAAAATAAAACCTTTCTTGGCAGAGCAGGCGGTCCATCTGGCTGGCCTGCCACGGTCTGTGCTGCTCATTAGCAGCTTGTGGCTTCTGTGAGGCTCCCTCCCCCAGTCTCCCACTCCTTCCCTCACACCCTTGTATCTGGCTTTTTAATTGTAGCTTCCTACTTCCTGAATACTGACTTTCTTAGCTATTCTTTTCTGTCTGCCCTGGGTCTCACCAACACCGTCCATGTTCTTTCCTGGCCAACAACCATTTATTCCTTTTTGCCCAGCCCAGGATAATTTCTAAGACAGGCTAGCTTGTGCTGCTCAGAAGCTCATCACTCCTTGAGTTGCTCCATGATTGCAAAGATCAACTCTCAATAAAGTCCAGCACTAAATGGGGAGCACTCTGGTGTCTGGGCTTTGGCCTCTTGTCTATTCCTGCCATTATGTTCCAACTAAACATCCACTACCCACGGATTCCGGGCATCACATTCTAAGTTTTCTGTGAGTTATAAAAGCTTCCTTCTCTGCCTCTTACGCTGTGTATACTCTGACCCTACGACATCTTGTTCAGTGCACACACTTTCTCCAGTTCTCTCTCTAACAGAGAGCACTTAGTTTATGTGACAGCCTTTGTGACTGTGTAGTTTAGTTACACACGTGTCTCTTCACCTCTTGGAAGGTATAAGCTTTGTCTGGCCACTCGTAACACTTAGAAACTGCAGCAGTGGGTTGATAGAGGAAACTTGACATGGCTGTTTCAGAAACTAGTGGACATCTTTCATCTTTAGATGAATAATTGTTTATTATTTTATTTAACTATCACTAAGTCTCTAAATGGTACAGGCTTATTTTTTGTAGAATAAACTCTAGTAAGGAGCTAGCAAATGTTACTTTTACACTTTTCCAAATTTCCATTTCTACCAGCAGGGGGCACCAGAGACCTTCAGCAGATAAAATTTTCCCAGGGAGCAAGCAGCCCCAGATTGTTCACTCAAGCTAAGAGAAGTACTAAGATGTCCTTCCTTCCGTTAGGACAAAGGAACGTGAAAACCCAGCGACCTCTCCAATTTGTGCAAGACATGATCCACTTTCTTAGGAAACACATGGTCAGGGTATGTTGGGTAAATATTTTCAGTCTCAGGAATAAAATTTCATTAATTCGAAAGTTTCTGGAAGGTAGTCCCATTTCGTGAACTTAATTTATATCATATCAAAACCATGTCTGTACGAGAGTACAGAAATGTTCACATGTGTGTAAATACTAGCACACATAAAGAGTTAATGAGTCATTAAGAGACAAGGTCTACTCTAATCAGACGTCAACCATGCACAAGTGATTCTTCTTTACTGATTTTAGAATTTTATAGAAGACTCAGAATGCATTTTGGTAACATTTAAGATAAAACTATAATATGATTTATAGACGAAAAAACCATTATACACATAGCGTTATAATTATTGCTATCTAGTGACATGTGTCTCCCTGCGTGTATAAAATTTCCTCTACAATTCAATTCATAAATGTAGTTACTGTAGACATCATATATTTCATCCTTAAATGAAACGATCGCGTTAGAAGAACATCACCAAGCTGCTGCCACAACTCCTATTCAGCATGTTGCAAAAACTATGCTTCAAAGACTCAAAGACACGAAGACTGTAGAATTTGCCCACATTTTCTATCCAGTGCTAGTCTCTAAGGCTCTGACAGATGAATGCATCAGCGCCAGTCACTTGGGAGCCATGCCTACAGGTGCTTTACATACATCATACTTTAATTAGACTCATAGACTGAAACAGGTCTATTAGATTCTTGAATTAGCATCTCTGTCCCAGAGGAGGATGCCATTAGGCCAGAAGATCTATTGAACTAATACTAACTTCTTTAGGAAAATAGCTGTTGGCAAGGCAGAAGTTGGGTTATCAGCCAATGGAAGCATAGTAAACAGAACAGTAACTACCAAGCCTTGAGAATTCCCCTCTAGTGTTTGTTTTTTTTAAAAAAAAAAAAAATGAGGAAGTTTTTTTTTTCTTTCCCAAATCCAGGGATAAATCAATCATTTACTCTTTTGATTTATCATGTGAGCATCTGAAGTCAGGCCACAATCTTATTTACACTGTTATTTATTTTTTTTAATTAGTTTTTCAAAGTAGAGTGATGGGAATGGCTGGTGGTATTTGAGACGCATGCCCACAATTAAAACTGAAAGCAGACAACTATGATGGAATGGTAGTCATATGCCAAGCATTGTGCCTTGAGTTTCTCTTCACTCAGCTTTGTTGATAACCTGAAGTAGTTGACATTTCATCCATCACCAATTTTTTTTTTTATTGAATATCTAGTGTGGACAAGGTATTCTTCTCGGGCAAAGATTCCCTCACTTTTCTAGAGCCCTCTTCCCGATTAGGAGGCACTGCTTTTACTATCAAACACCAGGTTCGAGGCACTAAAGCCCAATTCCTGCCCTTGTGAGATATGCATTGTAAGATTTAATGTAATAGTATTCTCATTATGTTCATAAGAGATAGAGGACCAAAGAAGTCATATGCTCATACGTAGGTAACACTGCATTCACAATTCCAATCTCACCCTTGGACTTAAAGCTTAAGCTTTTGTCCACAACAGGAAAAGTACCTTCTTCATGCATTGCCCACGGACCACCTCACATGTAGGTGATTTCTCCTGAAATCTAGGAAACCGCTACTGTAATTAAATTCATAGCAATTAAAGTTTTGTCATAATTTCCCAATTAAGAGATTAAAACTCTAGCCACAACCATAAGGAAAGTAGATGTCTTTAAGATATTTGTGGGAAAAAATCTTCAAAGCTCTTCAGAAAGAATAGATATACCACCTTAACCATTTTATAGGTACAAACCAGTAGTATACACAATACAAAACAAAATGTATAAATAGTAGTATATATATAATGATGATATAATTCTTAATTAAATAATTTCAATATATATGCTGTTAGATTTCCATTCAAGTTTAAAAACATCATTTGCGAGAGATGTTCATGAGGTAGGAAAAGCTGAGAACAGTAAGGACACATTTTTATCAAGTGCCTACCTGTCCCTGAAACTCGGCACTGGAAACGCGCTGGGCGCCCCTCAGAAGTAACTGTGTCCTCAAGTGGTGTGACTATGGCAGGTGGGTAAACTGGCATTTCTTGATCCGGAGATACAACTTCTGGAACTAAAGAAAGAGACCTTAGAACTTGTCGAGGTGAAGTACCCAGGTAGCCTTCCCAGTTGGGCACCACAAGAGAGTGCTTTCAGAGTTGGGTACAATCTAGTGTTACTACCCTGGGAGAGCCTCTGGATGGCTTCTTAGGGCCTCTTTGTAAGCTGGGGAGTCCCAGGACCTTCCTACCTTCCACGGAAAGAGAAGCTGACGTTGTGGCTACTCCGTAGTCATTCTTGGCTTCACAGGTGTAGACAGCTGCATCCTCTGGGAAGGCCTCAATGAGCAAAAGCGTGTACTCCTGCCCATCGTGGAGAAATTTGCACTTGAAGCCAGTGGAAAGCAGCTGCTCCTCTTTGTACCAGGAAATTTTGGGCTGTGGTCTGCCTGAGATCACAGCGCAGAAGCGAGCAGGCTTGCCAGACTGTACGGTGACGGGCTGGAGTTCCTGCAGGACTTGGGGTGGCTCTGGAGCTAGAAGACATGGCAGAAAATAGCCCGTGAAGGAGGAAGAGGACAGCATGCATCTCCACACTCATTTGTTTCAAGATACTTATGTGTCTAAAAACAAAACCTCAGTGTTGTGACATCTTAACCTGCCTTAGAATATCAGAATATTTTTTGTGCTAAGAGGGACATTTTTTTTTTCTTTCAAGGAAAGGAAACAACTTCAGGAAGAATTTTCAAAAAACGTTTATGGGAGGTGCTGAGAGTACCGAAGTCTAACATCATCATTCTGGTTTGTTGTTGGGGCACTCTAACAGACAACCAAACAGACAACTAAAAGTCTAGAACAATTTTCATATCCTACTTATTTTTAAAAGACATTTGAGCAAATTCCATGGTGAAGGGGCTTATCACATCCAGATTTGTTTGCTTTACAAGTATTTATGTATTATGTATTAAGTCACAGTTGCCCTGTTACATACAGAGGCCAATGGGATGCAGGCTATAAGTACGGACTGGTTGAACATTATTCTACATCAGTAGAGTGCAATTAAAGTGATTCAACAAAATTCAACTTTATGATTATGCTAATCAGTGTACAGTCTCAGTGTTGGATGAGGAAACCACAGACAGAAAATAAAGACTGGCACCTAGCACTTCTTCACTTCTTGATGTTTCCATGTCTCTACTATTACTGCAGAGGACAAAACTGGATGTCCTAACAGCTGCATATCCCAGAGACACAGGGAAGCATGGCCAAGGGATCATTTTTATGAGTGTTGAGACAACTCCTAGCACCCCTCCATCTGACTCAAGGGAGTTTTGCATCAAGACAGCCAGGGGTGTGGCTGAGAGGCAGGTTCTATTCTTTTCTAGGTTAGGTTCAGGTCCCGATAAGCTTTAAATTCAGAGCTAGGGTTTCTAATGAGGAAAGCAGAGTCTTACTGAGACCCTCCTAGGACTGTTAGGAAGCTCCTGATAGCACGAACAATTCCACCTCCAAAGACAAAGCATTGATCTTGGAGCCCGGGGCAGAGAGAGCCTCATGCACTGTGCCCGTGGCTCTCTAAGCACGCCACAGACTCAAAGGAGAGCTTGGGTTTTTCCAAGCTTTGCACTGAAGGCTGAAAATGTCCTCATTGCTTATATAGTAGTGTTATTTACACTTTACCATTAGGACAGAGAACTACAACAACTTAACCCCGTATATGAAAAGCTGTCTGGAGTATATTATAACTGACACACAGTGGATGTTCAGTAATGCCAATCAAACAAATGGAGTTCTGGCCAGTAGGTGCTTCCTGGAAATGACATCTCAATAACCCTTTCAGCAGCTGCTCTCTTTTTTCCATAGTGCTGATATGACCAGAAATGCACTTATATCCAGATGAGTGCCATGGGTTTATTAGAAAACTCTCAGGCACCACTACTGTATTAAGGGCATCTGTTGAAATCTAACTGCATACCATTGACATAGAGAGTCACAGAACTCCTGTTTCTGCCTGCCACAAAGGTGTATTCGCCTGCATCACTGTGTCTTGTTTCCGATATAAACATCCTGTGGATTCTTCTCTCCACCACATATTGGTGTCGTTCTTCAACTTGGAAATTGATTTCAATGCCATCTTTATACCAGTGGGCATCAACATCATCTTCGTTGACTTCAAACTCCACAACAGCACGCTGCTTCTCAATGACCTGTTGATGAAACAAAAATAAAGAAAACAGAGTGAATCTGAGTTTGGTTCTGTTAATCCATTTCTAAAGTTATTTGCTTAGAGCATGAAAAATCAGTATATCGTGGCACAACAAGTTGGCTGACTATAGCACATTTTAATTTTTTCCTTTATATTTTGGATGAATAGCACTCAAGTTTCTTATATAGGGAATCAAACTTATACCCGTGTTAATGAGAGAGGCTGCCCAAGTGACAATTGTTTCATCTTTAATTGTTAGTGGTTTAATAAACAATAACTGAAATGATGACATTTTACATCTGTGGGCTTTTAATTATTATAGAGTTCTTTGAAGCTACTCTTCAGTCTGATTTCACATTATAAAAACTATAACTTTATGGACTAAATACCAATTATCATCCTCTGTTTAAAAGCAAGAAAACCAAGGTTCAGAACTAGAAAATAAGGGGAAAAGAGACTCAGCTGTGTTGTATGAGTTTTCACTGCAAGTGTTTTTAATACACACAGGCTCTCTAAAGCATGATTTTTTTTTTCTGGAAGAGCAAAATGATGGAGCTGAACTAAAAATTAATTTCTTGGAACATACTCCTTCCTCCATTACATCATTTAGAAAGATCAGCACCCACAAGAATAAGCATTGTAAGCACACTGGATGGTGGGGTGTTTTGCATGAGAATGGCCTCTATGGGCCTAGGGGCTCTTATGTTCAAATGTGTGGTCATCAGTTAGTGGAACTGTTTGGGAAGGATTAGGAGGTGTGGCCTTGCTAGAGTAGGTGTGTAACTGGGGACGGGCTTTGAGGTTTCAAACACCAATGCCAGGCTGAGATTTTTCTTCCTGCCTGCTGCATATAGATCAGGCTGGAAAGCTCTCAGCTACCTCTTCAGAAGTACCTGGCAGTTCATGTTTGCTTCCCACCATGATGATCATAATTAGTTCTCTGCAATTTAAGCAATCCACCAATTAAGTGCTTTCTTTAAGAGTTGCCTTGGTCTAGGAGGCTCTTCACAGTAATAGAACAGTAACTAAGACAGATGGCAAAAGTGTTGATTCAGCATCCATGCTAGGAATCATTGTTCACACTGGAACTACTCTTAGACCCATAGCAAGCATGCACAGACACTCAAACCCTACATACTTGCCTTTTCATAGGGAAAAACCTGAGAATATGCTATCTCCTAGATTTTTTTTTATTGATGCTAATGTGTGAGTGTCACAATTTAAATTTTAGTTTGTGTTTGCTTGGAGCTTCATGGTAAGTAGTCATTTCTTCAATGGCAAAGTTTCTACAGCTGTTTTAAAAGTTTATATTTTATTTTATTTTATGTGTTTGGGTATTTTGCCTGAATGTATGCCTGTATATCATTTGCATGCCTAGTGCTAGTGGATGCCAGAAGTGGACACCAGATTCCCTGGAACTGGAATTAGAGATTGTTATATATTGCCATGCAGGTGCTTAGAATCAAACCCAGGTCCTCTGGGGAAGCAGTCATGGCTCTTAATGACTTAGCCATCACTGCAGCCCAATTAAAGCTGTTTCCTCTGCATCTCTCTTAATGAAAGAAATTAGCTGTATAATGAAAGAACATACTTGTTGACTGACAAGAGGCTGAGTTAACTGATGGTAGCCTAAAAATCTAACCCAACAGGGACAGGCTGAGATCAGCCTTTAAAATACTGTGATTAGAAAGGTTAAAAGTAAAAAAGAAAGCATAAGAGTGACATAAGAATGATTGACGATTTGTCAAAAAAGCCAGGATGTAGACAATACCTGGACCTCCTTTTTAATGCTCCGGATTCGGACATCCCTGCCTTCTACAAAGAGGTTAGCAGTTGACATGTTGCCTCCTGCCACCACTGTGTATTTTCCGGCATCAGACATGCGTGTGGATGGGATCAGAAGGCGGTGGACATATTTCTCCTTCTGAATCTTTATCCTGTGGAGGGAAAGAAAGAGAGCTTAGTGCATGGGATTCAAAAGGAAGTTGGAATAGTTGGAACACAGAGAAGCAAAGTGACTTACCTGTCTGCTATCTGAAGCTCTTGGCCGTCTTTCATCCACTGAACAGTGATGTCAGGCTCAGAAACTTCACATTCAAACATGGCTCGTTTCTTCTCCAGAACCTTAATGTCCTTAATGTGTTTCCTAAATTCTATATGACGAGCTGAAAAGCAGAACGGAAAAATTAGCATTTGACATATTTATTGCTATATAAGTCACATTCTATTTGATTTATCCTCTTGCAGAGGTATCTGATCTCAGACATGGAGCTGGATCCATCCAGGATAGCTCTGAATGTAGCCCAACTCAAAATCTATAAACTTATTTAAAACATTTTGAGAATGGTTTAGAACTTATTTTGTAAATTTTTTGCATTGTTCTTAAACATGAACAAAACACCATCTTGTTACAATGCCATGTAAAATAAACATATGCATGTTTTCATTTGGTTAAGACATATGAACCACTGACATTAGGCCAAGCCAATGTAGCCCAGAGAAACCAAAAGGTTAGACAATCCTGATTTAGTTTTTAATTTAATGGCTTCCATGATATATATTATATAAGCATCACCACAATTTAAAAACCATTTAATTTTTACCAGAAAGAACTCAGAAAACACTTAGCCATCATATGCAAGAACACTTCCCATCACCTCTTGCTAGACAAAAGCTAATGATCTGTCTCAATAGACTTGTGTATCAGGGCCATTTCATATAAGCAGACTCACACAGTTTATTGCTCTGTGGCTGGCTTCTTTCATTTCTCTTAATATTTTCAGCATTTCCCCATATGATAGCATGTGCTCCCTTTTATTGCCAATTACCACCCAAATTGTATGGACATACCACATTTTATTTATCCATTCATTAATTGAAATATTAATACTTCACGTGGTATATTTGACTTTATTCTCCCTGTGGATACATCTAGGAAATCATACCTTCCACATAAAGGGTGGCTGTCGATGTGGCTTTTCCAGCCACAAAAGTGTAATCAGCAGCATCTCCAAAGTGAACATTCCTGATGTTCAGCGAGTGTGTGAGCTTTTTGGTTCTCATCTGGCACCTGTCAGTCGACTTGATCTCCACACCGTTCTTTAACCATTTGTAAGAGATGCCTTCATAGTTTACTGTCACCTCGAAAGTTATGGTGTCTTTTTCTTCAGCATTGATATCTTTCAGCATGGATGTAATCATGATTGCTGCCGAGGAGAACAAAAATGAGACGCCTGAGTGTGCGATGTAATGACGTCATGGGTTGTAACAAGTGCAGAATGGGAGTTTCTAATGCTTTCTGTCTATGTGTTGATATGATTATAATTTAGAAATGGGGACTTTGACACTGTCCATGTATGAGTGAAGACCAGCTGAGAGAGTGACAGGAACATAAAGTGATAGACCCAGATAATTTTCTAGGTAGATTTCTGAGGATATTGTAATTAGAAACTTTTATGCAGATAAAGGGGCTAAGGAGAGACTCACTATGAGCACACAGTAGATATTTTATCAAGATTCAGTGATTGTGGGAAAAGTGTAGGATTTGTAAGAGCATGTCTGCTAAATCTTTAGATATGTGTATGTGCACATATACACACGCATGCGCGCGCGCACACACACACACACACACAGAGGCATGTGCACACGCACCCGCACATGCATGCTCACACGCATGTGCACACACACACACAGGCACACACACTCATCCATATACAAATCTATATATTTACTTACGTGTCACGGTCAGGGTGGCACTGACTTGGTCATTGCCACAAACAAATGTGTATTCTGCTGAGTCCTCTGTGCTCGTGTTCATGATGATCAGCTGGTGGAGTTTCCCCTGAACGACTATCTTGAACTTTTCACTCATCTCGATTTCCACTCCGTTCTTTAGCCACATGGAAGGAACATTGAAGTGGGACACTTCACACTCGAAAGAGGCTGCTTTGGTTTCAGGAACCTCAATACTTTTCATAGTCTTTGTGATATGCAGAGCTTAGGGGGAAATCAGAAAGTGGCTCGGTTAGTTCATTTTTAAACACGGATGAAGGAAAACAGAGTAGTAAATCCATCCGACTCCCTGGGGAACTGCCACAGAGGTTACCAAACACTTACTCTCCACAAACAGCTTTGCTTTGCACTCCAGCTGCCCCACCATGGCTGTGTATTCCCCAGCGTCCGAGGGGGAGATGTTCTGGAGCATCAGCTTATGGACCTTTCTCTCGGAGACCAGTCTGTGCTTGTCACTTGGCTTAATCTCCACATTCTTATGGAACCATTTTACTGGCACTGTGTCATGGGAAACACTGACTTCGAAAGCAACAGTGGCATTTTCCAAGGCAGTCACATCCTTCGGTTTTTTAATAATCTTGACAGCTAATGAAGAAAGTTGGAGAAATTCAGTGACGCAGCTAACACAGTGATAACCACAGGTTGTCCATCTATGCAAGTTTGAGTCGACTTACTCTCAACGTGCAGCCTGGCACTGGCTCCCAACCTTCCCAGTTTGAAGCCATAGACAGATTCATCTGCTATGGCACAGTTTTTAATCTTCAGAGAATAGAGTGCCCCTTTGACTGAGATCTCATACTTGTCATTGGAATCTAAGACAACTCCATTTTTGATCCACTGGACCCCTTTGACATCTGGGTGTGTGAGTTCAACAGAGAAGATAGCATCCTGTGTCTCTGTCACAGTGAGGTTCCTCAGAGTCTTCTTAATTTTGACAGCTGTGGAAGAAGAATTAAGAGCTGGTTTAGATAATGTCAATGGTGACCAGCAAGTCAAAGAAGTTCTGAACCTGGTCACTTCCAGGCCGGTCAGCCAGCCTTTTATAGTTCTGCAGTCCCTCCTTTTAAAAGACACTTGGCAATCACTTAAGAAAATATGAGCTCCAGTTGGAAGTGGACATTGTGCAATGATTTGTCTATACTTCCGTGATATGAAGTTTGCATAAAATACACTCACAGCTTACTAGACTGATTATAGATGGGTAAAAACAGAACGTGGTATCAGAGTGTCTGAGGCAGCTGTTTCACAGATCTCAAGCAATGATTTTATCACAATCAAGCAAAAACATATGAAAATGTTGAACATTCTCATACAGGATTTATAAGGAAAACTGACAAAGTAATGATATTCTAAACTGAAAATGTCTGTGACCCTAAATGCTCACCCACTTAACTTTCACAGCGGTAGCAGTTAGGGCACTAGCAGGATTTGGGAAAGGGGAGGCTGTCCTTACATCACTGACCTTCAACTTTCAGCCTGGCAGATGTTTTAGAGGTTGCCACCTTGTAGGTGTATTCTCCAGCGTCATCTAACTTGGCGACAGCGATGATAAGCCTCCTTTTGTGGCCATCGGATTCGCTTCTGAAGTTGTTACTCAGAGCCAAGTGTTTTCCATCCTTCAGCCATTCTCCCTCAGACTCAGGGTTGGCGACTTCACATTCAAACACAGCTTCCTGGGATTCAGCCACAGTCTGGTCTGTGAGTGGCTTGGAGATGGCTCCTCCTTCAGAAGAAGCAGAGGACACAGGTGAGTCCTTTCAAATATTCACAAACTAAAGAATCGTGGCATAATTTAACACCAAATATCAAATTGTAAAACATAATTTTAAACATAAATTTAGAAAATACCAAGAAATTCCTTATTTTAAGAATGCATGACTAGAAAACAGAAAATACACTGTACAAAGGGGAAAAATGGTTTAATACAGAATTCTGAAATCTGTAACACAGCATATCACACAGACAACTTTCAACTCAATTTCTTGTTTTTGAAAACATGCTCTTGGGTCCTTTAAGAATTATATCCTTTGTATATGTTTGGTATTTGAGAAAATTTTGCCGAACAAAATGTTGAAGTCAATAATGTGTTTACTGTTTGCTTATTTGAGGCACTGTCTTACTTTGTAACACAGTATGACCCTAAACTCATGGGAATCCTTCTGCCTCAGCCTTTCGAGTCCTTGGAATTACAAGCATAAACCTATAATCATGTCCAGCATTCATGTGTTCTTAAAAGAAGCATTAAACATATTTCTTATGTATCCCAGATCCTTGGCTTGAAAGTGCCATTTCTTCTCCAGTGTTTTCTACTGTAGTTTCTCTCCATCAGCACCAGGCAAGAGTCACTGCTTTACCTGCTTAGCTGCTTGGGTATCTGTTTTCCTCTAAACTCTGAATTTTTCAAGAAAAGATACACATCTACTTCATTTTTGTGTTTTGAGTTTCTAGGAATATCTTGCCTATGGTAGGTAGTTTTAAAATGCCATGGAAAAAATCACATAGAGTTTTAAAGCCTGTATTTTTACACACTTAAGATGATATTTAAAATATCTCATAAAAGTAAAAGACCTGAGATTTTATTTGATAGGCCTCTTATGGCCAACTCTCTAAGGAAATATTATGTCATAAAGTATAAACCATGAGACTTTCACATCAACTAAAACACACTTTTACCATATGAACTGCTTATATCCTAGAATGGTTGAATCTGTGAATAGCACCCAGATTCCTCAACATTCAAATGTAATGAACCAAAAATGTTAGTGATGATTTCTATTTCTGTGTTGACAAGCGGACTATAATTATGAATTTTCACTCTAAAGCTAATAATTTCTGCCAAATAGGAAAGGCTGAGTATCCCCTTCATGTCATAAGAGATACACAGATTAAGTTGTTTTGTAATAGAAAAATATTCATTGGGTTCACAAAAACAAAATAAGAGAAAAACATTTTAAGGAGCAAGAATACTTAAAAGAAACAAATCTTTATTGAAGCAAAGTTAAAATGAAACTCAGTTTAGCAAACATTTACTGATCATCTGTCATGAGGAGTACACTGAGAAGAGGAAGAAGCAATTAATTCTATATTCAAGGACTATGTACGCTTGTGTGGGAAATGAAACAGGGAATAAGACAAGTGTTTAATAAGGACATTGAAAGAGATGAAGAAAAAAGAATCCAGGGGTTAAAGAAAGAAGTGGAGAGGTTAAAGAAAATCTCCCGGAGGAGATGGCACCTGAGACTGACTTACAGATGGCATCTGAGTTGAGTGAACACTCACAGTTTCGGCTGTTGGAGACAGAGGTGTGGGTACTATTAGCCTTTAGATCAGTGTGATAAGAGGCATGGCAGTGGGAGGTAGATGGAGATTTGTGGAAAGAGGGGAAACAATGCTTTATAAATACAGTAGTTGCTCCCCACAAGAACTTAGATCGAATGAGCGATATACAAACCTGCCACGGTAAGCTTTCCAGATGTTGTATTTTCTCCAGCATAAAATGCATAGTCTCCTTCGTCATCTTTCATCATATTCAGGACTGTCAGTTTGTATATTTTCCCATGAGCTTCAATTTTATATTTAGAACTGGGCTTAATTTCCTTGCCCTTAAAATTCCATAGAACATCAATTCCTGAGTGGGATAGCTCAACCTCAAAGACCACATTTTGTGTTTCTGTGCATGTCAGGTCACGAAGACCTCTGATAATTTTAATTTCTAAAGGGAAAAGAAAATATTCGGTAGTCATTATTACAGCAAGACTGTAACATGCTTAAAGTAATGACTAGTTACACAGAATCATCCTTACTCTCTACAGAGAGATTACAGCTGGTTTCAACCCTGCCAACGATGAGTTTGTAAGGGCCTTCATCAGAAGCATGAGTTCGGTTAATCACTAGTCGCTGTTTGGTGCCTTTGACAATGGATTGTACACGATCATCAGGCTTGATTTGTTCATCATTTAGGTACCATTTAACAGAAGTTACATCAGGAACTGAGACCTTGCACTCAAGTACAGCCTTGGTGCCTTCGATCACATTGACATCTTTGAGAGGTGTTATCACATCAACACCTGCAAAGGGAGACACACAGAAAGAATTATATGAATGTGAAATTTGTTTAAAATGTCAGCACATTCAAGTTCTATGGCTCAATACCAATGGGAACATAAAACTAGATCTGTGGTTATAGCTTAACATAGAGACCTTGATTTGCATGTGAAATACCTTGGGCTTGGTCCCTGGCATCACAAACATTTCTTAAAAGGATAAGAATTAATATAAACTATGTAAGACTCACTATAGACAGAGACATTCCCACTGGTGGAGAGTCCAAGGGCAGGAATAGTGAAGGAGTAATTCCCAGCATCTTCTTTGGTCATGTCTTCAATAAGCAGCATGTGGGACTGCTTGTCTATTACAATGTGAACTCTGTCACTGTGCTGTACTTCTTGGCCATCTTTCATCCAGACACCTTCTACATTTTCTAAGGAGACTTTGACTTCAAGTTGAACAATGTCACCCTCGCAAACCTTTTGATCGCTAAGTCCTTGGAGAATAGCAATAGGTCGGGCTGGGATGGAAAGAAAAACATGTTGTTGTTTTACCGTTAACCCTACCGATGCACACTGCAGCTATCAAGGATGGGGAGACTCACGTTTCATCTTCAGTTTGCAGGTTGTCTTTTTCCCATCGACAACAAAGCTGTACTCCCCCTGGTCCTCTTTGGTTACATCCTTGACTGTGAGGTTCTGGCGCCCACGGCGGGATGTAATTGAGTATTTGCCGTTGGACTTTAACTCCACGTCGTTGTGATACCATTTGCCTTCTATGTTTTCTGGGGATATAATGCACTCTAACTCTCCTGAGTATGACTCTGGAACTTCTATGTCCTGAAGTTCTTTCACAAACTCAACTACTGCACCTGAAGAATAAGATGAAGGTGAGTTAATGTCGTGGGAGAGGCATGCGAGTAGTATGTTGATAGAGATGTTGCCTATGTCTGTTATCCCCCTATACTTTCAAGATTGTCTTCTTGACATATCTTCCTGATAGTGGGCTGAGAAAAATTTAATACAAATCAGTTATTTTAATTTCAGAATTATTTTGGAATCAGGGAGATAGATTTTAATCAAGACATTTTAAAATGAGGCAAGAAATCAATGCTGCTTTTAAAAATGCAAATTCCAATACTATTAGCAATATACATCAATGACATTTGGTATAAAGTTTGTATCTAATTTTTCTAAAGTTATTTTTATGAAAGGATAATTCATTTTACCACAGAATAAAAAACGACTTCAGCAAACAATGCAGTCACTAATTTCTTTTACCTTCCACAATAAGTTTCGCTGTTGTTTTGATGTTTTCATCTTCCACAAGGACACAGCTGTAGTCTTCAGCATCAGATGTGTCAATGGTCAGCACAGACAGGAAGTGAACTTTTCGGTCAGAGTGCATCCTGTACTTATCTCCTGCATGAACTTCGACACCATCTTTATACCATTTTACTTTCACAAATGGTTCTGAAGTTTCACATTCAAATGTTGCCATGGTGTCCTTTTCCTTAGCAACAACATCTTGCAATTCTTGTGTGAAAGTGATCAATTGCTTGGCTATAGGGAAGGGGGCAAGAATACAATTAAACTTTCAATTTGAATAATGGGAGAAGAAAAACATTTCAATATGAGAAGGAATATTCATGGGCATACACACATAGAAAGTACTATAAACAAAACATCTTGAGATTACCTTGGACAAGTAGGAATGCATGGCTTGAGGTTTCCCCAGCTATGTTGATGGCCTTTACCATGATGCTGGCAGAGTCCTCAGCAGTCACATCTCTGATGACCAGTTCACATACATTGTCTTCTGGCCAGTACCAGTAGATTCGGTCAGATCGCTCAATTTTTACACCATTTTTATACCATTCACATTCAGGGTCTGGTTTTCCCACAACTCTGACTCTAAAGTGAGCATCTGATCCTTGGCCAACTGTCTGGCTTTGGATTCGTTCAAAGATTTTGGGTGCCTCCATACTAGGGCTAAGTTCGATTCTCTCAGGTTTAAAGGTTGGAATCGTGACTTTGCCTTCCTCAGCCAAGGCTTTCTTCTCCTCTTCAGTTAACTCTTTGGTCCAGTGCAGTAACTCGTCCTTAGTTTTCTTGAGGAGCTCTTCATAAGACTCATCCTTCTTGCGAGACTTCAGCTCCACAGCTGTGATGGCCTCATAGTACCCCTCTTCTGTCCGCCGCTTAAATTTACTGCGCAGTTCTTCAGACTCCTCAGACACCTTCTCATGGGTAATTCTTTCAGCCCTCTTCAGCTTTACCACTTCTTTGGTTTCGCTGCTGTCCACAGGTCTGTCTACCTTCTGCACTTCGAACTGAAGTTTTCCTGGTTCGTGTATGTGGAACTCGGGCTTTGGCTCAGGAGCACGCCTGAGGACAGATCTGAAATCCTCCCTCTGTTGGATTTCAAGTTTTACTTTGTGTTCTGTCACGCCTTCGGGATTTTCTGCAGTGACCTTGACTTCACCTGTATCATAGGATTTGCAGTCCACAATATCCAGATAGTGAATGCCATCATAGCGAACTCTGAACCTTTTGCTTTTTCGGATGAGCTGGCCGTTGAGGTACCAGTTGACCTTGGGCTGAGGGTAGCCTGTCACTCGGCAGCGGAATCTGGCTGTCTCCCCTTCAAGCACTCTCACTGGCTCTGGGAACAAGACGATGTCTGGCTTTTGCTTTTCTTTTTGATCTGTTGTCACACCTGTAAGTGCGCCTTCATGAGCCATTCTCTCTAGTTCTTCTATCCTCTGTAAGCCTTTCTTCCCCTCAGGTAATTGAGATTCTTCCACTAGACTTTTTTCATCTTTTACAATAAGAGTAGCAGAGGTGTGATCTGTCCCATATTTGTTAGTAGCTCTGCAGGTGATGACACCACTGTCTCTGGAATACGCAGCTCCATAATCAAGGCTGCAGTATCCAAATTCATTAATCATACGGAGCCTGTTGGCTGCCTCTAGTGGCTTCCCATCATGGAGCCACTCGACTACCATGGTTGGGTCACCAATTGGTGTTAGTCTGCACTCAAAGTGGGCAGGGCCAAAGCGCTTCAGTCTGAGGGAAGTGAGTTTTTTCTTGAAAAATGGTTTCTGTTGTTTCTCCTTGTCATAGAGATCCCCCTCCTCCCACTGTTCTTGGCCGTATCTCAAATGGAGAGGCTCTAGTTCTGGGGCAGCAATCTCCTTTGCTCTGTACGTTCCTCGTGGGATGATCAGTTTTCTTTCTGGTTCAGGTTCTGCAAACTCAACCTCAACATTGACTTTGCACCTTGTGGTGTCCCGGCCTGCCTTATTAATAGCAGTGGCAGTATACCAGGCAGAATCTTGGCTGATAGTGGAATCAATCTTAAGGGCGGCTTCTCCTTTGGTTCCTTCAATCCTGTTTAAAAATAAGAAAACAAAACCATCAATGTAGTGATAGTACTTTGTGCTTATTTGACTACTGGGTTTGTATAAGAAGTCTAATTTAATTATCTTTTCAAACATGCCTGATCCTTGGGTATTTATGAGGTACAATGATGTCACTGTTTTTCAGCCATACAATGTCAGGGTTGGGGTTGCCTGTAGCTCTGACTTTCATTTCGAGCCTGGAACCTTCCTTTATGTGGACATTTTTCAGTTTTTCCACAAATGCTGGCTTGATCTGGTGTTCCACAGCTGAAAGAGAAAGGTCATGATTTAAAGCAGCTCGGGCTAGAATACCTGTTTATGACCCAGGTGACAAAGTAGGTTGTTTTCATTTCAATAAAACTCTTGTTTTACCTTCCACAGTTAAAGTCACAGATATTGTGGATTTTCCTGCTCTGTTTTGGGCTACCACAGTCCATTCTCCTGAGTCACTGGGTGAGGCAGGGACAATGATCAATGACTGAGTTCCATCTTCTTTAATGACGACTTTATGTGTATAATCATTGACAACTTGCTGTCCTGTTTTTTTTTTTTAAAAAAAAAACAAACCAAAAAACCAAAAAAAACCCAAAAAAAACCAAGAAAAAACAAAAACATATAGTAAATTTTTTTGTTTTTTGTTTTTATTTTGTTTTTGCATTGTTGAATATACACATATAAGCTTATTTCTGTGTTCAAGACTCATAAACAAAGTTGTATCATACTTACCATTGTGAAACCAGAATGTCTCTGGCATGGGTCTACCCACAACCTTTAAGTCAAATCTAGCAGTCTGTCCTTCTAAACATTTGAATGAAGCAGGTTTTAAAACAAAGACTGGTTTATATAGTCTCTCCAGTTGTGATTCATCTGTTTCCTCCAGCCTGCGTCCAGGGGACATCCGTGCAGGTGACATCCTTGCGGGTGACATTCTTGCAGGAGACATCCGTGCAGGGGACATTGCAGGAGACATGCGTATAGGTGACCTGCTCACTGAACGTGGAGAGACAGACCTGAAAATCAAAAGTAAACTGTTAATTTTCATGAAGCATATAGAAAGCACAGAAAAACAAAAATCTGTCCTAATTGTTCCTGTTAGTGTCGAATTTACGTCTGCATGCTTTAGAATGACTTCAAACCCACTGAGCCCACAAGAATAACATATCACTATTTTCCATAACATTGCGTTTTGCTTATATTAAAATGTGCTCACTTAACACATCCAGATACCCAGACTCAAAATCTGGTATCAACCCATAATATCGTCTTTCTACCTCGCCTATATCTAAATTAGTCATTATATTTTCTTGGTTCACTTACTAAACATGTTAATAAATGTTTATAGGTTAAACCAAATAAACAAATGTAGAAAAAAATTTTTTTATCTAAGAGGAGGAAAAATGTAGAAATTTGCTATATTTGCTAGCAAAAAATGCAGAACCCTGTGCTAATTTTGCATTCAGACTGGCTTGCATTTATAATGTGACTATCAGCTTGGGTGAACTAAACTAATTTTCACAGCCTCGTGGAATCTCAGTGTTCCCATTTCCAAAATAGCAATAACACCCACTCCATTGTGGGGTTGCCATAAAAATCCAGGGTATCATCCATTAAGACCACACATTAAACGAACAGGTGCTATTGTTCTGTTAGATATGGAGGAGAATAGTTTGCTATACTGATTAAAATCAAACAGCAAGAGAGAAAATCTCTTGGCAATTGCCAGCATTGCCAGTGCTTAGCTTTCGTGCTACTGCAGTACTTATTTTTCATACGGTAGTAATTTGCTCCTGGAATGTTTGGTGTTTTAAAGCAGAACATCATTCAACTCTGAGTACAGGTCTTACCTGATCCTGCTCACTGCGTCTGGTGTGGGCATGTAAGTTGGAGCGCTAAATGGTGCAGCAGGCTCCACATACAGCTTCCCTGAGCAAATTGCATTTCCCTTGATATTGCTGGCAAACGCAGTATAGATGCCCTCGTCCTCTGGAAGGACAACAGGTATACGCAGACTGGCCCTGCCATCCTGTAGGAAGTCCATTTGATATCTTTCCCCATGTCTGATGCGCTTGCCATCTTTATACCATGCAATCTGCAAAGAACATGGTGGATGTGAGAACTAATTAGGATTGAGAATCAGAGTATAACTTGTTAGTGTCTTTACCGCAGCGTGGAGGCACACTTCCATAAATATTTTTATTTTACCTTGGGTAATGGATATCCAGACATCTTGCAATGAAAAGTGACACCCATGCCCTCAAGAATTCTATAATTTTTTATTCTTATATCAAATCCTGATTCAGTAGCTTCAGATTCAGAAATGTCAACCGCCATCTTTTCTTCTCCATCTTCCTCAAGAAGCTCTTCCAGAGTCGTCTTTATTATTCTGTATTCAATTTCTTTAATAAGCCTCTCTTCAAAAGAAGAGATACGGAATTCCTGCGTAGTAAAAAGATGACAACTTAATAAAAGGTTACCTGCTCACTGATAGAAGTTCTTTAAGGATACATATTAGTTTCAGTGTTAAAGACTTATTGACATTTTTAACTGTGTGAAGAATCTGGGTTTCTTTATTTGGTTCAGTTTTAATCTGTGTAGAAGTCGCCTTCATCAGTGAATGCTGAAGTGTGTTATGTAAAATTGTATTCCCAGGGAATGGGCTATTTGTGGGTGTTTGTTACAGAGATAGAGGGGACGTGGCATTGTAGAGTTGGCTACGGTAATATTTGGGTTTTTTTGAATATGCAATCCCTATTCCTAAAGTCATATTTTTCACACATATCTCCCAATTCTGAAATTTCAAGTACAACGTATTATGGAAATCAAAGAAACTTACTAGCAGTGAATCTGACCCACAAATGGCAGAAGGTGAATATATTAAAAATGGGGAATTATGGGGGAAAATGAGATTCATAAAATGGTTGATTTAGTCATTACTGCTATACTCACTTGGTCTTCTACAAAAGTCCTGACCATCACAGTATCTTTGGCCATTTTCTTCCTAATTAAGGCCTGTTCCTTTTCATATTCCTTCTCATATTCGGAATACGCAAATCCAGGTGCTATTTCTCCCACTTTCGGTTCTTGAATAAATGTACTCATTTGTGTCTGGTAGAGCATTTCTTGCTGGGACTTCACCAATGCCTCGTAATCAGCTGAGAGACAAGAACGCAGGTCAAGTTTTGGTGTTCCTATCTAAAAGCATTCCTATCAATAGCCAATCAAGCAAACTATATCTAAGACAAATTAACCAAAGCCAGATTTTCCAAATTTTTACAATCAAAGATTGTACCATAAATATATATTAGATTTTATCTAAAAACTAATGTATATTAACAAGTAAAACTATTGTGTACAGAATTTGATAGCAACACTCAGTCCTTTGGGACCACCCCCAGAGGTCTTCCTCATTTTCTACGAAGCTATTATTAATTCATTTAGCTTCTGGAGTTTTCTGTGCTTTAACTGCTAAGTAAGGATGAAAAGGTAACTTCCTTTAAGGGGTCAGGAGAGACAGAATATGGGAGGCCTTCTATAAATATGAAAAGAGACTGACGGTAGCTCAAGAATTTGGCACGAATGCTACCAGTTTTTCTTCTTTAAATTATGAACATTGATAAATCCTGACTTTCAGCTTTTAGTGAAAGCTCCCTAATAAGCTCTGTATATGCTTGCCAGGCATCACTAAACGGGAGGCGAAGTGTCTTTGCTCCCTGAGACAAGGAGTATATTCTCCAATCTGCCACAGCCATCCGTGCTGAGGCATGATAGATGCCTGGACCCACAAGGCCTCTGGAGGTGGGATCCCTGCAACTTCCAGGGAACTTAATAAAGTTCCTTCACTAAACAGGAACTGCCCTGCCTTGTCTATGTAGCCGAGGCAGATATGGGTGCAAATATAAGAACTGGGAAGCTGCCCTGTGTCTGCAAACACACAGGCTCTCTCCTGTGTCACAGTTCATGTCGTGCAGGGGCAGCTCAGCACTGTCCTTACCTTCCTCGAGTAAGGAGGCAGAAGCAGATGTCTCCCCATGCTTGTTTCGGATGACAACAGTGTATTCTCCAGCATCGTCAGCGAACATCATAGAAATCACCAGTCTGCACTCCCCAGTTTGCTTGTTATAACTCACTTTGTATCTTTGTGGAAACGGATCAATGAACATTTCAGTCATAAACAGTCCTTCTTAGAGTAAAAGAGCTGAGCCTACTTGTAAATGTTTCGGTGGTACAGAAATCAGACTAAGGCCTGTGTCTAAGCTCTGCCAAGAAGCGATCATTAAAAAAAACAAAAACAAAAAAAAAACAGAAAAACGCACACAATGTATAAAAAGGGACAAACAGCCCAATATTTTTATTTCAAACATTATTCAGGCTGCTTTCTAGGCATTATTCATGCCCTGATAGTCCCAGAAACATGGCAGGCTGAGGTACATAAGTTTGCTTGATCCCAGAAGTTCAGGCCCATCTGGGAAACATAGGGAAAACCATCACAACAAAACAAACCAGATAACAGAATACAATGCCACGTAGGGAAGTACATGCATCCGTGCACATGCTGACAAGTGATATAGGCATCTAAACAGTCGATATTTCTTATTTGTTAGTTATGACATTTAAAGGTTAAAATGAATAATCAAACTATAAATTCAAAATACCTCAGTAGTTAGACCCTGGTACACCATCTTTCCAACTCATAAGAAATTACCCCCATGTGTTCACATTGTCCTTTCATTAAATTGCAAATATGTGCTAACATATGCATATAGTATATGTGTTATATATGCATATGTAAATATGTCTTAATATGCATACATAACTAGCTTTTTCCATCACATAAACTCTATTTTATTGTCTAGCAACTTAATTACAGTGTACATTTATTGTTAGTTCTCTAGAAAATTTTCTGGAATTGAGTATGTAAATTATTCCATTTTGTAACACTATCAATTAATTGCGCTGGGATTGTAAACTATGTCTTCCCCCGTCTCTCTCTTGAGAAGTTTTATTTCTTAAGAAAACTCTGTATGAAAGGCTGGGAATATAGTTTCTTGGTAGAGCTCTGGTCAAGCATGGAAGGCGCCTTATGTCAGTCTCTTGTACCAAAAGAATAACCCTCCAACGGTGTGAGAATACAAAACACTCCAGAACAGCCAATCGGGTTTCATTACGAGATAGAACAGCCAATCGGGTTTCATTACGAGATAGAACAGCCAATAGGGTTTCATTACGAGATAAAACAGCCAATCGGGTTTCATTACGAGATAGAACAGCCAATCGGGTTTCATTACGAGATATTCTACACTCAGGTATTGATGGGAAATGCAAGTTTTACTTCTCTTTTTGATATCTACTTATCTACATACTCTTTAGAAAATCTATATAGTTATATATCTATATAACACACCATAGAGAATTCTATTATCCAAGCATCAAAGTACCTGTATCCAGTGGTGAGAGGAACACCAGATTTTTTCCAGTAGACGTGGGGCTTTGGATTGCCACCGATCTGGCATTCAAATACAACACTCCCACCTTCTACCAGTTTCTGGACCACTGGCTTTGAAATGAAGAAAGGTGCAGCAGGCTCTCCAGGCCCTGCCTGCTCCTCTGTGATGCTGGTGTCGGTCATGACTACATCTCTTGACTCCATGAAGCTGGGAAGAGAATGCCGTTTCTATTAGCTGCGTGGTAGCAATGGATCACTAACTACAGAAAAGAAATGTCAAAACCATGCAAAAGCAGCAACGAAGCTGGCGAAAGAGAGGCTTACCGTTTCTCTTCTGTGGTAAACTTCTCAGTCAGACTTGTTTCCTTGTCAAACTCTTCTGACACTAGAAGACAGAAGGTGGTCTTGAAGTGAGCCTGCAGCCTGCTCCATTAGCCACCACAGAGAGTGTGGGGAGTTAGTGGACCCTGTAATCTGTTTTGTAACTTCCACACAGGATAGCACTCTCATGTGCATGGAAAATGCTACCAAAGTGTGTGGCTACCAGAAAAGGTGACCCTCACAGAAGGTAGGATAGAGAAGGAGAAACCACTGACCTTGCACAGCAAGATAGCAGGAAGTGCTGACGGTCCCGGCCTCATTCACAGCACTGCAGGTAAACCGTCCGCTGTCTTCTGCAAAGGCTTCACGGATCATGAGACGAGCAATTCCACTCTGGAAGGTTATCTGGAAATCAATGGAACTTTCGATTTGGTAGTCTTCTCTGTACCATGTCACCTTAGGGGACGGGTATCCAGAGATGTGGCACTCCAAGGTGACAGATTCACCTTCTATGACAGTCATGTTTTTTAAGCCCTGAAAAGAGAAGAAAAGGGCAATGCTCCTGAGCATAAATTCATTAATCACGTCTACAAATTAGATCAGATACATGGCTGGAGCTTGAACATTTTAATTGACACAAAATGCCCTACGAGGAGGACTCTGAATCAATTAGCACCTACGTGGAAATTGGAATTCTCCCAGTTTGAAATCCATGCCAAGCATGTCCCAGTCTCTGTAGTGGAGATACATTAACACCACACCATCGAGAAGCTCTTTCATCCTCACGGTTAAATACTAGAGAGGCTGTAGGGCACAGCAGCCAACACCACCAATCAACAAAGCTTTTCCATGGGATCGCTAACTAGAGACGATCCACTTATGCTCTGTCCATCAAGGTGCTGAGCATCATCTATGTTTTATTAACTATGTCTGTTGTAGGTTTCCACTGATGGCAGGTCAAAGGCTTAAGGCAGGGGGAGGGGAGGGTGACTGCTCTTTATATTTTCCCTGGTGTGATGGTTGCTTTATGTATATCTGGATCCCTAAACAACAAAAGGATGGTTGTTGTATGGAATTCCCTTTCCCAGGGCGTTGCATGAAAGCCAGAATTTGTCAATCTCCTAACGGAAGGGTTTCAAGCACTCCAGACACATCTACTCACCGCGACTAAGGTGGGTGGGGTAACAGGAGCTTCAGCAGGAGCAGGCACTCTTGCTGTCTCTGTTACCTACGGTTAGGAGTTAAGGGAAGTCTTTTAAACCATCATCACATACAACGTAATAAGGGTATTTCTACAAAAACTTCCAGAGCATGCTTGATAAGATGAAATGTGAGCCAAGGAAAAAGAGACAAGCACCCTCTGGCCCATCATCACCACAATGACTCAGTGACCCACCTTGGCTTCACGTCCATGAAGTACTTCAAAATGCTCCTCACGAACAGTGCTGCCACTGATGCTCACCCCGACTTCCTTCTTCACCTCCATGCCAGCTTGACTCTTGTACGTCTCTGGCGCCGGCATGTCAGCGAAGGGGAACTGTGGGGAAGGAGTGGGCTCTGCCCTTACTCTGGTCTCTCCAGGCTTCACAGTGGGTGCCTTCACTGATTTGGTGATCTTCTGAGTAGAAGATGTGGCTGACAACTCTTTTTGTAAAGTGACCATAGCACTACCAGCTATCGATGCCTGGGTGCAAGAGCAAAAAGATGGAATTACTGAGCTATCAAGAAAGTCATTTGGAAATGCTGAGCACTGGCATCTCAGAATTGAGCCTCAGTCTATCTGCCCCCGAGTGCTGGCATTACAGGCACACACACCTTGGCTGGCTTTGGTCTACTTTCTCTATGACTAAATACTTTCATTGTCCCTCTTAAATTAACAAAACAATTACACAATTAACAATTACAAAGCTATTGGTAATTTCTGTTTAGTTAGAAAACTTTAAAATCACCCCTTTAAAAATTTGCACGAGGTTCCCCTTAGTTTACGGCTCTTCTAGAGCCTGGTCAGGAATTGTCTTCACTCACTTATGATGAATGCTGCTTTTGGAATCTGCACTACAACAAAAAATTCAAAATAAAAATTTAAAATATTGGTAAATTCTAAGAAGTACTTTGTGGTTGTATATTTGGATGTCAGCCATGAGTCCACATGAACAGTAAAAGCAAATATCAGAAAAGTATTCTCTCATTGTCTCTCTTCTAGGGTAGGTGTGTGGTTATTTGGTTTCATTAGTAACTTGAGAATGCCCTCAAACTCAGGCCTTTACACTATTGCTTATGATCCTTTGAGGACAGAGAGGGCAAGTCCTTATTATAAAAACTCTAGTAATTAGTATAGAGGGTTGTCATGTGTTTTCCCACACAGCAGAACTAATAAGGAACAGGCTTTAGTAGGACTCTAGTGCAGGGCTGTGTCATTCCACAATCCAGTTTAACCATTGTGGGATGATAATGAACACTGCATTCAAAACCATTATAATGGGGAACTCAAATTAATTTTTTTTAATTCATCAATTCTAGGTATATTTTGTGATTGCACATTTGAATGACAGCCACAAGTCTATGTGACAGGTGAAAACAGGCATCCCTCACTTTGTGATCCTGCGAATATCTGACTTGTCATCGTCTTCTTTTATTAAAATACATCCAGTTAATTTCCTCAATGGGTCTCACAGCATAGGAGGCTGAATAAACCACTACCATTTACAAAATGACTAGAAATATATTATAATCAAAGCAACTGAGTTTCAACTATAGCTGAGATGAGAGACAGAGAAGCCTGTGTGGATTTTGTTTCCTCAGGGGTGGAAGACAACTACATTTTGTTGGTTTCACCATAGGAGACCTCTGTGAGAAGACAAAGCTCAGAGCATCCGAGTCCACCATAAACCCTGTCCCTCATCCAGGAACTTACAGTAGCTACACAAAAGCTACGTCATGGGCAAGGATAAAAGTTATATATACATATAATTATTATCCACCACATCTTACCTCATATCCATGTTCTGTTTTAGGTACAGAAATTTTTGAAACAGTAAAGTGAGGGCTAGCTGTGCGGGGGCGTTTATCCACATGGATCAGTCTTTCTGTTGAGATATCTGTAGTTTTCTTGACCTGTATTAAATGAAGCTCAGTGACGTCACTGTTCACCAGATGCCCCTAGCATGTGTGGCTACTCCCCCCCCCCACACACACACAGAGGACTCACCTGTGATGATATATGCATTCCCATTTGGTCAGTAGTTTTGATATGAGTCTCAGAAGGAGCCTGAATCACAACAGGCTTGACTGCTTTAGGGACAACGTGGGGCTCTGAGGCTGGGCGCTGGGGCTGCTCGGGCACCTTTGTGGTGGAAATGTGTTCTTTGTAGCTGTACTCTAAAGTGGTCTGCTGAGAATATGGTTCCTCTACATGTCTGGGCTCTCTGGGTTCTCTCACGCGGGCCTGGTCCACGGCAGCTACAACTGTTGCCACGGCTTCTGCCTTTTTCCCAACGCCCACCTGGAGACAAGGTTTTCCGGGTTAGTAGACGGTAATGTCAAAGTTACACTTGGACATCTCCACCCAGGGACATCCTCCTGGGATACCTTCTCTACTTACTCAAACAGACAAAGGTATGGTAAGTGTACAATATTTGTGCTATATAACAATGTTAATTGCTCAGAAACATAACTCAGCTCTTCCAAGAATTTGTGCTTCATTAATTATTAAATCATAAAGACTCCTATGTAGATATGCTACCTCTATCTGCCAGAGACTAGACAACCAGTCACACACACGCAAGACAGGACAACACAATGTGGCAATGTGCATATAAAATCCTAAGGTCGTTTTGAGTATTTCAGAGAGTTTACCTAGGCTAGGCAGACAGTCAATTAGCACCTGGGAAATAAGGACTGTGGAGCAGGCTGTCTCCATCGATTATTTCTATTATTTTGTCAATCATTTAGTCTGGTGTCGGCATGACAACAGCAAAGATAAAAGTCTACTCAAATGCTGTCATCCTCACATCCAGGAAAATCAATTGCTGCAGAGCGACATGGTTGCATGCAACCGCAAG
This sequence comes from Rhynchomys soricoides, assembly GCA_019843965.1. Classification (NCBI taxonomy): domain Eukaryota; kingdom Metazoa; phylum Chordata; class Mammalia; order Rodentia; family Muridae; genus Rhynchomys; species Rhynchomys soricoides. The sequence goes on along the minus strand of JADRCH010000029.1, from coordinate 72,965 downwards.
ATAAAAAGAGAGTTGCCGATCAAAGAATGAGCACCCGAATTTACTTATGACTCACGGGGGGAAAGCTTTATTCAATCTATTAGAAAAATAGCTCTCCTAAAGCACATGAAGGAAAACATTGTGACTGAAATGAAAGCATTATCATGTTTGGAATCAAGAGAACAACCTTTCACACTGAAGTCCAATTTGCTTTCATCTTTGCTGGGAGTTAAAGCAAAGACAAAGACAAATATTATTTCCTCCTTCCTATGAATCTGATTAACATGAACGAGAACACAATTCACAAAGGAGTTCTCCCAAAGCAAGTGAAGCACCGGACGAGGCGTGCATATTATAGTTCTGTGCAGCACTGGAGACATTTTAAGAGGCCACATGGCTTTGGCCATCCAGCGAACTTTAGAAGTAAGGCTGTACTTTTCTATTAATCTCCAGTCTTTACTTCTGCTATGAGTACAATTTAACATGCATCTGAAATGTGCTCCAAGTAAAAAACCCAGACACCTTTAAAAAGTAGCCTCTGCATATTTAAGGCATAACCATGGCCTTTTAGAAGATGGGATTGAGCATTTAATGATCATGAGTTTTATTGAGAAGTATAAAAATCTAATCTGCCATGAGAGACTGCAGATACCATCCTCCATTCATGTTGAGTTTTGGAAGGAGCCACACTATCTATATCAAGATCATCAGTTATTCTTATTTGTTGGTTTCTTTTATAAAAACATATGGAAAAACTAGTTGACTCTATAGATGTTTTTATGTGTTCATCTTCAGCTAATGCAAACATATAGCTCTATCTGGAGAAATTGAATTTTCATTTTATCTCATTGGCACCTATTGGGCAGCCTGTAATAGGAGAAAATCTGGGGGAGGGGGATTAAGTTTATTCTAATGATGAAAAAACTGACTCAAGGTTTCCATTTACCAAAAATTGTACAACTATGGTAATAAATATTGCTCCTCATTTTAAAAATATGCCCTCAAAGTCTTAATTATGACAGTATATTTTAAATTGTGGGAAAATATACCTTTACCTCGAATTAATATATATCAAAATCCATATACACATACTGTTTGGTGGCCAACAGCAAATGCTTGAATGCTGGTGACTGTTCTTATTCCTTAGTAGACTTAAATATCCTTTTTATTGTTGGATCCCAGATAAGCATGAACACAAATTGGACTAGGAGACCCCAATTTACACCAGTTAAATGCTGAGAGTTAATTTAAAAAAAGTGTTGTGTGATGTGGTCTTTTATAACCACAAATGCTGACTATGCCTGTGGAGGTCTCAGGCTGAATCAAATCATCTCTCCCATTTGATTGACAAGTGAAGCAATTAAGCGGACCACTGGGAGAGCATAGGTTCATGACGGATGGATGAGAAGTTATACGAGCTGATGATGAGATGAAACAGGGCGTTTCCCTCCACTACATGGCTTTTGCAAATATATTTATTCTTGCTTAACGTCTAGTTCTTCTGTAGCCCTTGGCAGTGTGGCTGGATCCCCAGGCTTTTAAGGGGTTGTTATCAACTGAGGCAGGGGGGATTTCCCCAGCCTCCATTGTTCACTAACAATCAACAATGAAAACAAGACAGACATTTATGTTAACAGGGACAGAAATTATTATTGAAATGTGGTTTGTGGTAAAGCGTGTTGCATATGAGACTTCTAAGAGGCAGATGGGCCATTAAATATTAGTCTTAGATAAAGGTTTGAATCTTATCCTAAATCTCGTCTTGGAAAAAACAATTGACGATCTTGTGATAGAAATCAACACTGAGGGAAACACAAGCAACACACAAACAATGCAAAAAAAGAAAAAAGAAAAAGAAAACCTTAGTGGCCAGTTCCCAGTGGAGAATAAACCCTGGTAGATAGTTCATTTATCGGGAGTTACGGTTATGAGAAGTAGTTTAATTCACAAGCTTTGTACAGCTGCGAATAGACATGGTAAACTTTTCACAGCCTATGTGGAACAGTTCTGGCCGGATCTCTCTGTCTCTCTCTCTCTCTCTCTAGATTCCTCAGTACTTCATCTTGTGCAGCTACAGTAGAAGCCACTAAACAGGCGCTATAATTCTCTCACCTCTGATACTTACAGGAAGAAAAAAGGTAAAGTTTCACATGAAGAAAATTATATGTAATTGAAGTAAATCCTTAGATTGTAGCATAATGCATTGAACACATGACTCCTCAACACACACGCACACATGCACAAACACGTACACACACACACACACACACACACACACACACACACGCACATGCTACTGTAAGGCTCTTCACTGCTCATATCCAATGATTTTTATTGCTCGTTGAGTCTCTTAAAATTAGCCCACATGCAATTTCAGTCATTAATGTGTGGAGGATTTCTACATGTTAATAATAAAAAGATTGAAAATGATAACAACACATTGGAAGAGAAATATGTTGCAATGTTAAGACCAATGAATCATTTTTTTTAGTTTCAAATTGTATAATCATCTGAAAATAAATACGATTAATAGTGTCCCCTACACAAGAAGATCGGTGTTTGGGATTAATATGTTATAATGGGTTTTTTCACATAAGATTTGGTATTAATAGATTATCGTGGATTCCACACGGGAATAACACAGTCACCTTTCCATGGGTAACTTGGATGTGCTCTTGTCTAGTAGCCATGGCTTCTCTAGACCTCAGAACTGTTTCTTGTTCTTTGGCTTTAGCAGTAGCAACTGCTATCGCAGACAAGGCAGTTGTTTCCACTTCCTTTCTCTTCTAATCATTATGGTAAAAGCAAAGTTTAAGTTGTATGGGCTTCAGGCATACAGAGTGTGACCCGCCCCCGCAAACGTACACACCCCATTCCCCTGCTTGTGGGATGCAAAGATAAAATCATCCAGGGTTAGATACTCACTTAGCAGTACTTGCATAGAATGACTGAGAATCACAGAATGTAGCAATGTTAGTTGCAAAATAATCTCTAGATGATTTCCTATATCGCTTTTAAAACTTAAACTAAAATGCTAATGTTCATGCAAATAATAGTGTTGAACAACATGAATTGCAAATGTTACGGGGGGGGGGGTGAATACCAAGCGGTAAAGGAAAAACTAATGGTACTCAGTCACATATCTACTATATTTAGTTATGGACCTGAATAGGAAAACAGATTAACAATTCATATTATGTAATAGTTAATGGTTTACTAGACATTAGCTTAAAGATGAACTTTTCACATGTGTTAATTCACCTTTTCCTGAGTTATTTGAACTTGATCTCTTTTGGTAGTGATGGCTTCTCTACTTCTTGATACTAAATCTTGCTCTTTAATCTTGGGCGTGGCAACTATGACTTTGGGTACCACTGTTTTCCTAGTTTCCTTCTTTATCTGGTTATATGATTTCAAGAGAAAGGTAAGAAAATGTCAATAAATTTCATGAGTCTCTAATTTTAAAAACAAAACACAAATTAACGAGGAAAAGAGACAGAGTTTTTCCTATGATCTACAGATACTTCATTAAGCATCATTGGATTGTCTTGATTATCCATAGTATTTCACTGACAAAAATATCAAAATGGGCAGTACAGCTGTAAGGAAAGATGGGATTAGAAAAGACAACTGAGACATACACATCCCCTCCCTGTCAAATTCTTCATATCATGACCTACGCAGAGTTCTAACAGGCACTTGAAGCTATGTGATTTTGTCTTGAATACTGGAGTCTACCTCCTTAGGAAGACATTAAAATGAATTATGATCTATTAGTAGCAATCCAAAGAAAGCCGAGAGCTAGGAATGAAAGTGAAAGCCAGATGGGTGGTGAGGAGCCATGAAACAATGGAGAGAAGTGATGCTTAAGAGCCGTGATGATGTGGATTACTACGGGTGATGATGCACGGGTGCCTTCCACACCAGTAGGAAGTCATCACCTATCCATGAGTGAGGTGCATTTGATCTTCTTGTATGGCAATCTCTTCTTGAACTCCCACAGCTGCCTCTAGTTTTGTGGACTTGGCGGTGGCAACCACCACCATGGATGCAGCAATTTTCTCAGTTTCCTGTCTTATCTGATGTTGTGGAGTAAAATGAAGATATGAGTTTCAAAGGGCACATAAGAAACGGTAAGACGGCCAGCTCACATTCAGAATGCTCAAGGCTTAGTGATGAGGTAGAAAATGTCACACCCCTGTTTCAGAGGTCTAAGAGTGGCTTACCACCTGCCACTGCTTTTCTGAGGAATAAACATTGCTGCCAAGCTTAATAAATTGTGCCAGGACTGTAAAGGTGATATCTTTGGACTATGGCTGCTGCTGCTCAATGGCTGAAAAATGAGGTCAGCTGAACTCATCAGTCTGCTGTGTTACAATGGTCATAGAGATTCCTATGTTCCAAATCTTGCCTAGCCTGACTCCCAGGCCACATAAAGTCTCTTTTATCCTGAGCATGAGGTAAGAGAAATCTGGGCAGATGATTCTGGTTAGCCTTTTACCAGCACAATGTTCTCAAAAGAAAGTGGCTCTTAGATCAGCCAAGAGCTCCAAGGAGAGCATGGGTCAAAGAATTCAAAATAAAAGCTCCCATCCCTTCAACCTTTGTGACAGAGGGAAGAAAAGTAGACTTCAGTGACATCAATCATATATGTGTATGTGTGTGTGTCTGTGTTCATATTCATTCATATCTATATCATCTATACCTATATCTATCTCCCATATATGGGATATATCTTCCCATGTCCTATACATTTACTTTAGTGTTTATCACCCAGGAATATGGGTGCTGTCTTCTCTAATGGGCAACTGCTGCTTAGTTAAAGTACTTGGGGCTAAGGTGTGTGCATGTGTGTGTCAGCGGGTTGTGCATAGATAGGCGTGTGTCTCACAACTGCATAATGGCTAAATGTCCCAATCTAAGTGACTGTGGACTCAGACTACATGTGCAAAACTGATGTGCTAGTAGCTAGTGGGCCAAAGTGAAGTGCACCTTCTGTCTATGTATGATCTAAAGTTCAAGGACATTCCTCCAAGGCTGAGTAGAGTTTACATAAACTGCTCACACGTGCACAGAACAGTGCACACAAAACTATTCCAACCCTAGACACAGGCAAACAGTAGGAGGAGAGACAAAAGAGAGTCTGGTCTGACTCTTTGCGTATAATGTACACATAGCTGACGACTGGAAATGAGCCATTTGTAAAGATCAAAGCCAGACTTACTGTTTCTTGAGTTATTTGTTTTTGCTCTTGTTTTGTAGTAATTTCTCCAGTGATTCTGGTTTCTTGCTCTTTGGCTTTAGTTGCGGAGATCACTACCTTTGGTACAAATGCTTTTTCAGTTTCTTTTCTTATCTGCAATCAATGATTAAAACCAGAACCTTATTGTTTCCAAATCTACAATGGGGCCTTCTTAATATGAGATACAACAAAGTCGTAGAAAGCTGAAAGAGTGAAACTCCTTGATATCATTAATTAAATTTTCATATTTTAATTAATATGAGCACATTTGTTCCCTCTCTGAGCCATAGAGTAGTCTATTTAGAGGAAATGACATGCTGGATTCAGGACCGCTTGTCTTACAGACAGTTGCTATCTACCTTAGCAAGATTTGTGCCTTCTATAGATGGTCATATGGTAGTTTAATTAGGTGCTAATTCCATCTGCCCTAAGTAATCTTACAGCTCACAATACTACTACGGAAGTCCCAAGGAGTAGTTTTGCCTGGCTCCTTATTTTAATGTGAGACTCCAAACATAATTTACAGTTTGTCTTCCTACTCTATTTTGTCTTTTTTTTCTAAATATGATAATGGTTTTGAATATCAAGGCTTGTCTAAAATGGAAACACAATGGGAAGGCAATTTTGGCATCGATCTTAGTCAAAGTGTTGCTCAAATCCTGAGCCATAGGAGGATGTTTTGCTTCTATTTGATGGCCTTCCCATCCTCAGGTATTTTATCACTGAACCTCAGGACCACAGGGCAGAAAGGGACTTGAAAATTGATCTTCTCAAATTACCCTATAGACAATTGGCTCCCCTGACCAACAGTCCTGTCAGCAGGCCTTCTCCCATCTGTCCCCAAATTTAATCCAATCTCTCACCAATCACCTATTACACGTATGTATGTACGATGTACATTCTACCTGAAACCCATGTGCTAATGTCCAAGGGGTCAGGAAGCAGTGCCAAGCTTTTAGTGTAACACGTTCAGTTTCCCTTACGTTCTCCCTCCTTCCTTCCAAAGCACCTACTTCATCTTTCCTGTTTTAACTCTGCCTGTTCCCTATCCAGAGCCACATAGTTAACCTATAATCAGTGTAAATGATTATTTAAAAAGAAAAGTTAGATGAGATAGACCCTCATTTTATTTCCAGTATGAAAACTCAGAGACTCTAAGGGACACTGGTATCAAGTGCTCAGGAGTAGACATGACATGACAGGAGGGTGCTATTTGAGTGACACTAGACATGTGGCTCTAGAATTAACCTGCTTCTCAGTCAAAGGTTATCTTATGTGTTGGCACATCGGCACATTTGCAAATCAAAGAGCATCCCCACCTGCTCGTGAGTTACTCGAGTCTGCTCTTGCTTTGTTGCAATCACTTCTCTGGTTCGTGATTTTAGCTCCTGCTCCTTGGCTTTATCAGCAGCAACTACAACCTTGGTTACTGCGGTCTTCTCCGCCTCTTTTCTTGCCTGATTTTCATTAACAAAAGGAAGGAACCATTTCAGTACACACCACTGAGAAGCATATGATGCTACATCAGGACTAAGGTTTAACAATCAACCCACGGGACAGGGAGGAGAGTGAGAGAACTTTTCGACAATAACAGAGTCTGCTTAAATATGAGGTAGCCTGTGACCTTGCATTAATATTGCTTTGCAGCCATGAATCAAAATGTCACATTTGTTTTGAGAAAAGTAAAAGCCATGGTCCTTCCGGGAAGCTTAGAGAAATCTAATGCTGGCCCCTGAAATTCTAGTTTCCATTACTAGCGATGGTGGGAACTGCACTCAGATTTTGACCGGCCTTTTGTTCCATGTCTGCCTGGCTCCTGCAGTCCCTGGATGCCTTGAAAACAGTAGTTAACTTTTGCTGGCCTCACATAGCCCAGGTATTTCTTCTGACCCGGTCTGCTCCTGTGATATTTACAGCTTAAACACATTTGATATTTCTAGCCACCTTTTACCTCAGGAAGCTCTAAAAGCCTGGGCCACGCTGGTGGCCCTGCTGCCTTCAGCACTATTTGGTTCAGCAGGGGATTTGAATGTCCAATTATTGAAAGCAGAGTGGGGGTAGCAGCACCCCCTGGTGGCCTTGTGCTTACTTGTTCTTGAGCAGTTTGTATATGCACAGCAGTCGTGCTTGTGGTTGTCCTCTGAGCAGTCTGCTCTACAGCACTGATAACTGGTTCTCTCACTCTGGCCATATCAACGGCAGCAACGACAGTCGCAACAGCTGCACTCTTGTCTGTCTCTTGTTTCACCTGCATCAACAAGTACAATGCTTCCTAAAACAACACCCCTGGCAGAAAGTTACGAAACCTCAACCACCCGAAGAGTAAAATATATGCATACGTAATCACCCTTTATTGCCCAGAAAGACAAGGTCTGCATCATTAAACTTCATAATTTATGCCAGCCTCACAGATTAGTCTTTGACTCGATGAAAGATGCCTTGATAAAGGACAACCATATTGATTATAGTTCTAGGCCCCTATGCATTTCCTCTCTAACCTGTGCAGACCACCCCATGCCTGAAACTGGGTCAGAGGGACCAGAAGATGAAATGGAGAAGGGAAAGACTTCTGACTGTACCTCCTTAGCCCCAGTAGTGACGGCTCCTGCCGTGAATGAGGAGCTGGCTGACACACTGGCCGCCGCACCCGCGGCTCCACTGATGGTCACTTGCTCCTGGACACCGTATCTCCCTTCCCATCTCTCCTCTCTTCTGATCTGGGTAGAGCTTGTCATCGTTGTCTCTCTCATCTCAGCCTCAGTCGAGGAAGCCACATAGCCCTCTTGCTTCCAAGGGGGAGGCACCTCAGGGCCTGTGGCCACCGTGGTGGTCTGAGTCTTTCGGATGAGCAGTGGTGACTTCACAGATCTGATCGGGGAAGTGGAGATCCTCCCCGCTGGAGACACGGACCTGAAAACCCAAGGGCAGAGGTCAGAGCATCAGGGCAAGGTACCCCAGGAGGCATGGTGGGATTTAGATAGTGGAATGGAAATTTGGCAGCGCTTTAAGGTAGGGTGTTAAAATGTGAGTTTCCATAACCTATCCGGAGGGTACATAATGTGTCTGAAAGCAATTTGTTTTATATCTCAATAAGCCCCATGTTTATCTGCTGTAACTCTAGAAGGGAATGAGACTTAACTCTAAGTAAGCTAAAGGTCTGTGTGCCCCATCTCACCTTAAAACACCACCGTAGAAAGGACAGTGTGTTCCCAGCTCCAGTTGGGGAAGGGAGAATATTTAATAGGTGTGATATGGCTTTAGTAACTGAAAGCTCATGCCACTCTTGACTAAAAATAACCCACATTTCCCCCCCCCCCCCGTGTCCTCCCTACCCCCTTGTCTCTTTCCCCCTTATCTCTCCACAGTCGAAACCACTTCAGTATCTTGTGAATTTCCAGGCCAGGTGGAAGCTTTCTTGCTGAGCTTTGCAGAATCGTTTTGGGAACTAGCTGAGCTCTGCAGCAGGGGACTGCTGTTCTAGCCCAAAGTGCTGGTAGTTAACTCTTTTTAATTCCTCTGAGTTTATTTCTATCCTCGACTTCACCTTAGTACACTGAGAACTTCCTTTACACGACATTAGAACTATCTGGTAAATCTGCTACTTTGAAGCCTTTTCATTACATTGATGAAGTATCTTCTTCCAAAATCATTTTCACTGGTTGCCGTGTGTGTGTGTGTGTGTGTGTGTGTGTGTGTGTGTGTGTGAGCGCAAAGTGCAAATAGAATCTATCAAAGGCTCTGGGCACTGAATCCTGACAATGGTAACCCAAAAGCCAGATTGTTATCTTTAGCAAACATTCTAAGCACAGATCAACAAGCTGAACATAATAGTATTTTTCAAAATTAATTTTCAATTAATTTGTTTTTCTCTATTTTACCTCTTGGTGGCAGTGTTGCTTTACACATTCTTCACACAGGGACATGTTTATCAATGTATTCTGGCACTTGCACAGGGTATTTAGTTTACCTCAATCATAAATAAAACAATTCTCCCAATTAAGCTGAAGGTCCAGTAATATTTTCTCTAAAATACAGAATAACTTTGCAGAATATTGCATCAACCTGTTTCCTCAAGAAACATTTAATCATTTTCTTTAAAACGCTGTCTGTATGGGAAAAAATTTACATTTTAGGAAAGAAATTGTAATCAAGCTGAAGGGTGGGCTAACAAATATGCCTCTACCATGGAAAAGAAATCGCCTTGTAAATATGACAAAGACAAGGCAGGAAGGGTGTGCAGTCCACACCAATTGAAGAAAGGCAGAGAGACAGGAGCTTCCTAGTTTGGACTTGCTTTGTTCTTGCTGTTCATTGCTAAGTGGGTTTAATAGAAAGAGCTTGCGACATGATTAGCACTACGTGAGTGATTAACAGCGGGCTTCAGGTAAGCCCATAACTGTGAAAATCAATGTAATTTGAGCTATTACCAGAAAGTGCTTATTTTTGCACTTACAATAATAATAATAAAAATTCACTCGGTCACGGCTAGCTACAATGCACCTCGTCCAACTCGGTCACAGCTAGCTACAATGCACCTCGTCCAGTGAAATATGCTTGCTTTATCTACAACAAGAATCAAAATTAAGCCATGGAACATTTTAGGAAGGAGTCTATCTGTGATAACCATTATTTTCTCCACAAGCTGGTATTTATATTTTGTAATTATTTTAAAGCAAAATTTGCAGACTAAGTAACTGGATCCCTACTAATAGACTCTCAGAAGGCTAAGATGTCTACTGTGCTCCATGGAGGTCAGGAAATGTCTGTAATTCTAAATGACCCTCAGGCTTGAGTATAAAATACAGAAAAGCTGTTATCTCTCAGAGATTACGTTTGGCCTGTGTTGTGAGTGATTTCATGGTATACAAACCAGTACACAGTCTGAGAGCAAACACATTTTTAAAAAAATGATAGGTATCTTTTTAAAACTGAGCTTTTTGTTAAGATTTTGTGTTAGTTCTGGCCAAATATCTTCAATCATTTTCAAGTGACCAAAACAAAATTAGAAGCTATTTAGCATGTTATAATATGTTATTTGAACATTCATATCATTCCTCACAGTTTAAAATTTGTACTGCATTATTCTTTTTTCCATTAGAAATTAGTTGGTGGAACTCCTAAATACATCTGGCAGTCTTCATTGCCCTATTTTCTGTTCTTTGTTATAAGTCCCTCTTAACTCACCCTCTAGCTCTCCAGCACTGCCTGTGTTTAGATGGCTTACACGGTCTTGTTCAGTACAACCCTGAAGCCTGGCCAGCTGCAGACTGTTTCTGGTCTGGCATTGTTCACATTGTAGCTAGTTGGTGTTCTTTGTGAGCAGGCAGCAACAATGACTCATCTTCAGAAAGGATCATGGCTTCCCCCCCCCCTCACATAAATGTACTATTCAGTCAAACAATGACTTTGCTTTTTGCCATAGAGATGGCTTAATTTTTGTTGGGATCTGCAAGCCTATTTTTAAAAGCTCTCCCCCATCAGCGTTTCTTCTATCTTTTTCATTTCTAGCACATGCTTAATTCGTTTATTTGTGTGCCCGTGTGTCTCTGTGAGTGTGTGTGCGGCAGTGTGGAGGTTAGTGGGCAGCTCTGGGAGTCGGTTCTTTCTACCCACCAGTGAGGTCCCAAGGATTGATCTCAGGTTGCTGGTCAGTGCCATTGCCCACCAAAATTGCAGGACTCCCTTTGGTTTCTTACCTTAATCAACATGCCACTTACTTTGTAAATCACATGATGGTGAAGCCTGGGTTTGCCTTCTTCCTAACAGACACCTGATTAGGCCAGTCTTATTTGTGAAGAAAAATCCCTTTCCCCTTGATTAAAAACCAAATTCCCTATACACTTAAACCTATGTCTGCGCTCTCTAGTCTGTCTGTGTCCTTAATGTACTGGTCTGTCATTCTCCTCTGTCGCTCTCCTCTTTACACAGTTGGGCATCAAATACGGGTCCTCACATATGCCTGGTGAGAAATCTTCTACTAGGCTATAACTTAGGCCCGTCATATTATTTTGATCACAGTGACTTTATAGTGAATTTGAATTTTTTTTTTTAATGTCAACTATCTCATTATAGCACATTAGTTTTCTTAGCAAGAGGACTTGATCTATGTCCTTTTAGAAATTCATTTGAATTGATTAAAGCATACGTTTTGTGTGTGTGTATATGTTGTATGTGTATGCTCAGATTCTGTAGAATTTTTAACTCATCATATTGAAAGCCTCATTATAGACTAAATCCCAAAGTTTCAGTTGCCGTGGGTAATTTGTATTTGATTGTATAATTTCTGAGTGCTGATGATACAACCTCACCTCAGAAAAATCACTGCATTTTAGCTAAGACTAGAAATCCACTTTACTTTTTAAGATAAAATAACATAAACATATGGAAATATTTCGAAGGTTTTGCTTACTATTTGAGAGTCTGAGCATTTTGGATAATGATTTCCTTCTTCCTAGGGATACCTTCAACTGATGAGCTCATGATTCCTTCCAAAACACTTCAAACCATTCTGGCTGTGAGTCCCTTTATTTTATGGAGGACAAAACTAAGACCTTGGGAAAGCTTCCCACCTTCTTTAGCTCTTGTTTCTTACCAAGAATATTGGGGAATGACATTTTTTCAGGGATTGAGAATATTTGATGAGATAACAAACACCTAAGGAGCTTAACACAGAGTTGATAAACCATATATAAAATTATATTTTTAAAACTAGTATCTCAAGTCAAACTATAAACAAGTAGTCTGGATTTTGACTTCAGGGAGATTTAACTCTAAATTTTGCATAATTTTTACTCTCCCCTCTTCCATGTTACGTTTTGGCTCCAAATATGTATTTGTTGAATGGACTGCAAAGACGAATTCACAACCAGAGTTTATAAACTTCCACAGAAGGTGAGGATATAAAGCTCACATTCGGGGATTTCTTGGTCTCTTTTTTCACATGCTGCTCTTCTGATTGCTTAACAACTGTGAAACTGCATAAGCAACCTAGTCTTCTGAGAGAAGGCTTACCTGACCGGAGATGGGGTCGGAGCTCGTACATGTCTGACTGGGGATGGAGAGTGTCTTATTGGTGATGGGGACTGTTGTCGGGCCAGCTGTGCTTTGGCAGCAATGGAAGGTGGTGTTGGAGACCTGGACTTCGGCTTAGGAGGTATCCTGGGAGGTGTTTTATGTGGCAGCTGTCCAGTAGCACCATCTATGACCATCTCAACTGTTGCGATTGATCTGGCATCAAAGTGGGCTTCAATCTTCTGAAAAACATGAAAGCAGAAGCCATGGGGAGTGGGAAGAGCCAGGGAAGCAAGAATCAGGAAGGCTAGGAGCTGTTTGATAGGAAAATTACCTTTTCAATCCGGGTTTGTCTTGTTTCTGAAATCTGAGCAGTCGAAACGATTGTCTTTGTCTTTTTAGCAGGTACTACTTCTTCACCTGCAGAAATGGAAAGATGAGTGTTTTAGGAGGGAAAACCATAATTTTTTTTAAAAAGAGAATCCATTAGTTGGGACTAGAACGTCATCACAATTTCCTGTGTGTAACAATAGAACTGTAGCAAGTTGTGGCTTTTGTGTGAATAGAAAATAGATTGAAAAATAGAAAATGTTTGTTAGAAAGGAATTTCTTTGGATTATTTATTTAAATATCCCATTGTTTGCCAACAACATGCAGATGCACATTACTTAATTGGCATGTGTTCTGGTTATCATTGGGTAAACTGTAGTGAGCTTCAACACTGAACTCTTAGAATCGTCTGCCAGACACCTTCTGCTGGAGGTAGGAAAGGCAGCTTTGATCTTAGCTCATGCTAGCACCCCCAGGTCAGCCATAGGGGGAGCCTAGTAGAACCTTGGCCCCACACATTCCCGCCCTAGGCTCCCTTCTCCTTCTTGCCTCCACCACATACCTTGAACCAGCAATTCTGCAGTGGAAGTAGCTCTTCCAACACTGTTGGTGGCATTTACTGAATAGGTCCCGGAATCTTCAGGGTATGCTTCTGCAATCAGTAAGCTGTAGAGGTCGCCTTCTTGAGAAATTTGGAAATCAAGGGAGCTCTGGATTTCGGCTCCATCCCGGTAGAACTTCACCACAGGTGTAGGGATTCCAGTCACTCTCACTTGGAGGCGCACTTGGCTTCCTTGTCTCACAGTCATGCTCTGCAACCGTTGACTGAAGTTGGGTGGTGCTGTCTCGGCTGCCAGGGGCAGAGAAGAAAATCAGGCTCCGGAGTCAGGGTGCTCCCAACAGCTTTGAGTCTTAAAGCAGGGATTTATCCAGTATCCTTCACCGCCCTTGAACCCCAGCTCTCCCACTCAGCGAAAGACAGCTAAAAGGCAGCAGGAGCAGAAGGCTCCCCTGCTCATAATTCAGTTTCAGTTGATTTGTTCTTGCTAGCAGTTCTAGGCTACCACGGTAATTTTTTAACTTTTTAGTCACATATATGCGCATGTAAATCAGCTTGTGAGTGCCATATGTGTGCATGTGTCTGTCCATAGAAGCCAGGATACCCTAGAACTGGAGCTACAGACAACCATGTGGGTACTGGAAACCACACCCAGGAGTAAGCTTCTTAACTGCTCAGCTAACTCTCTAGCCCTTCATGTTTTACCAAAAAGTCTAGATGTTGCTGTACTATTCCAGGCCTTTCAGCCACTTCCAATCCCTGACTCTCACCTTTTGCTAAGATGCTAAGATAGTTTTGCAAGCTGCTTAAGCTGCACTGAAGTGAATTCCCATGGTTGATAAGGTGAGTGCATCTAAGAACTTACTGAACCATTCGAGTTTAATTCAATTTTAAAAAAATCCTCCAACTAGATAACTATATTGATATTGACATGACCAAAATATTTACTTGCATTTAAAATGTAAACTGCACCCAACAGTGGTAGGCTTTTGTGTTAACTATGCTACAGAAATAAAGAAGGCTTTTTTTTTTTTTTTTTTTAGTTTGGTTTTTAGAGACAGGGTTTCTCTGTGTAGCCCTGGCTGTCCTGGAACTCACTCTGTAGACCAGGCTGGCCTTGAACTCAGAAATCCGCCTGCTTCTGCCTCCCAAGTGCTGGGATTAAAGGCGTGTGCCACCACTGCCCGGCTAAAGAAGGCTTTTTGGTTAATTATATTAAGAGAAAAATTTCCTCTATATTTTTTAATTGTTTAGCAATTTCATACATTTTGCAATGAATGTCAGTTGTTTTTCTTCTCCTACTCCCTCGTCTCATCCTCTCCCCTCTTCCACTGGTTCCCTTCTTCTAAAGAATCCCCTCCTACTTTTCTGTCTTCTGTTTGTGTGTGACACACTGAGTTTAACTGGGGTTTCTGGCCCAAGCGTGGGTGGGACGTTATATGTTGAGCAAGAGCATCTGATCAGTAGCTCCACTGCTGGAAATGGTGATACCTTCCCTCCAACTCCATTAGCTGCCAGTACTCCCCCAGGGAAGGATACGCCCATATGTGCTTCCAGCAATCCTGATGAAATGGGGGGGGGGGTGGTGAACCGATGTGTTTCTAAGTTACTGTACTTCTTCCAGCTCTGAATTTTCTGAGTGTACATAAAGCTCACCCCTAAGCGACCTGGTGTGCTTTCTATTGCGGTCATCTATGACCATGGGATTAGACACCAGGAACAAATACATGACATGTAATAAGCAGAATAACTCTTGTTCTTCGTGTTTGCTCATCATAGTAAGTACTAAAGGGAAAACAAAGCCCACTGAGGCGACTGGAAATGGCTTCATGGGAAAGTGGTGTCATATATTTGAATGAAAGCATTTGGTGTTTTCTGAGTATGTTTACTATGCGGTATTTTCAATGCTTGCCTTATGGTCCGCTTACATCAGCATTACAGCAATGCTCCTTAAAGTGGAAATTCCCAGTGATTTCCAGAATATTCCCTATTCCTTGATAACTTTATGGTAAGGCTCTAAAATCTGTACCAGCTGAGGAACATGAATTTTAGTGTTTCTTCAAGATACGTTCAGTGTGTGATGTGTACAAAGACCCTGCTTTTAAGATGGAATTGTACAACATAAACAATGGTGATCATTCATCCTATGAATCCTTCCTCAGCTTGGGAGTGGCCTTCCTTGTGCTTATAGATCTATCTGGACTCCTCTCCTGTACAGGAGATAGATGCCCTCTGGCCCGGCTAATAGGCTGGTCCCCAACAACTCACCTGTCACGAGAAGCTCAGCAGTACTAGTCGCTTGTCCAGATCCATTGGTGGCTCTCAGGGAGTATCGTCCACTGTTGGCTTTTGTCACGGCGGGGATCATCAATCTAGCGCGGCCATCGCTAAATGAGATCTGCACACCGGGCAAAGTGGAAGTTGAAATCACCTGGCCATCCCGAAACCAGCTCACCTCAGGAACTGGTGAACCTGGAAGGCAAGCAGAGTCATCTTTATGTTGGAGTGGGCATTGTCCAGTCCTTTGTTCTCTCTCATCATTGCAAGCCCTTGCATTAGCCTAGCAAAGAAAGCCAGCCAGAGTGGAGCCCCATTTAGTGATAGTGACACCATAACAGTCATACAATAGACATGTAAAACTGTCGGCCATTTGTGGCAGTGTACGTAGAGTTCTGCCCCTTCATTTTATAGATTGGGGGTTCGAGGTGCATTGAAGTGTCATCATGTCTCCAAGGTCTCTCAGCCCTCAGTGATACAAATTTGGGTAGAACTTTCATCTTCTATCCTCTGCTCAGTGATTTAGTTTAGCATACATCATTAAAATAACGAGAGGGGTCCCTAAGCATAGAGAACTGTGGAAACTTTGAAGGAAATGATGGTTGTCATCTCTGAAAGCATGAGGCGGCAAGGCCATCTTACAGCTCTGCCTCAGGAGGGCACGCTTGGTCCCCTCCTCTGCTGTTTCAGGGACACTGTCCAGAATGTCCCTGCAAATGTCACATCAAAAAATGCCCTCATAGGGACAGGCTGTTCCTCGTGTTAACTCCAGAGCCAAACCCAGTCTTTCAGAACAACGTGTAAGTTGGAGCCGTGAGAGGAAAGCCAGATTCTCTTCACCCACTGCTAAGATCCGTATCAGTGGTTTTGTGTTTTATTAAAATCTAGTGTGTTCAGAATTGGGAAGGCTACTTCAGGGAAGGATTACTTTGCATTGGACATAAATGCTTGTGACTGCTGTCCTTGAGACAGGAGGTGACGCTATTAGCATGCTTGTCCTTACACAAGCCGACCTCCCATTATGGGAGAGTGAAGTTTGCTAGACTAATTTGAGGTGTCAAATGCCATCTGTGACGTATTTCTAAGAACTTGAGGGCACACAGTTAGTAGGAATGGAGGCCACACAAAGGAGAAAATGCCCAGACACCATGGCTGTTCTGCTCAGTCTAGAAGTTACAGAGGATTTGAAGAAAACTAAGTTAATCATCTGGCAGAGTCCATTGTGCAAGAGGAAAACTGAGCTGATTTCCATCATCAGTAGCAAATGAGTGATGCTGTTATGTTTGTGCAAAGTGTTATGCAGTATGGAAGACTCACACCCAATACCGGGAAAGGAAATGGAAAGAGAACTTTAGTTCATATCTTTATTACAAGCATACATTTAAAAAAAGATAGAGAAAATGTGTTTACCACAGGAATACACTGAATTATGAACTAATCATGGATAGCAGTTAGTCCATATAACCTTACATGACAAGTTATGTATGGTGTTGTAGAAGACAGATTGATTAAATCATTTTGAAGTTATTTACAGTATAGTTTATAGACAAGGCCTCCTTGTTATACATCAGGCAAGGTCTAGACTCATCCCTAAACCAAGGGATGAAGAAAAAAGAACGGGGTGAAATTCCTTTTAAATAAATAGGGGAAATGTCTGTACCCTTTGAATATAAAGACTAAAAGGAGAGATGGTATTATGTCATTCATTACAAAAGGGAGTTCTTTAATTCCCTAGAATAATTTAATAAAGATGAAAAACGAAAAAAATAAATATCATTAGTAGGCACCGTGTCTGATCCTATGGAAAGGAGGGATGAACTGTGTGTTTATAATATATATATTTATAATTAAATATATTTATAATATAGAAAATATATTTAATATGATACACTAATATATATTTAATTATATATAATGTTAAAGTATATAATATATTAGTATATTTAATAATATATGATATATGAAACACATATTTTATATATATAAAAAATTGAGATGCACAGACTACCTACCAAGAAGCTCTGTCACTGAATCCCACAACACTAGGGTTCTAGTCTGTCAGGCTGGTTCTGCCCCTGAGCCCAAATATAGAAAGACCAAATTTGATCCTTCTTAGTTACTGGGTTCTGACAGCAAATTTTAACCTAATGCTAATTATTTTTGCTTTGTAGAATTACAAATATGAATAAAACATTTTCAAAACATTTTTAAGTCATTAGATTGTCAGCATCCTGTGAATGGTGTGCCCTTAAAATGACCTTTCCA
The DNA here is from genome assembly GCA_019843965.1 of Rhynchomys soricoides. NCBI lineage: Eukaryota > Metazoa > Chordata > Mammalia > Rodentia > Muridae > Rhynchomys > Rhynchomys soricoides. The sequence continues at coordinate 55,302 of JADRCH010000029.1, read as the reverse complement.
CAGTGTTGTGCCAATTTTACATAGTAGAGGCAGTGTTTAAACTTGGTTTCAAGACAAGAGAACAAAGTTTCTCTATTGGAGGAGGCAGGTGGAACAGAAAAGAAAGCCTGCATAAGAGCTTACCACTAATGTGAGCCTCAAAGGTTGCGGTGCTACCCTCCAGTACCACAACACTTTGTAACGGCTGCGTAAACGTCGGTGCTTGAGTAGTCATCTTTTTAGGCACTCTGGAAAGAAGAAAACAAAAAACAGTAAGAATGCTGATGTTCAGCACCCCTCAGCATCTTCTTGGTGGAGACAGATATGTATTTCTCCAAATGGATTAGTCCAGTGTGTGGTCCTAGAGTAATAGGAAGCCTTCTCCTGGTGCTTATGCAGTTGACCTTTGAGCTAATTTAAGGGAAATGTGGGGTTTAGAGGTGGGGTTGGAGGGGGAGTTGGATAAGCAGAGCAAGGAATGCCCCTAGTGGTCAAAATGGGAATATTCAATCATACCAACAATTAATATTCAGGCTGGGCCAGAGTGAAAGGGAAAACCAAGTTAGAACATAGGAGCAGCCAAGGGACTTCAGAGACGCGATGTGACAAATGAACCTTTGCATCAACATAGCGTGTAAGAGACAATGACATAAACAGTAGTTCCCTCCCCAGCAGTTCTCACGAACAGCGCCAGTGTTTTATAAGGTGACCTTGCTTCAGACTCTGGGCCCTTACTTAAAGTCACCGTCCTAATGAAAAAATCTGTACTTTGCAAGCAGTTCGGTGACTTAAGTGTTGGCAAGTGTTTTCTCATCCTTAAGCTTTTCCCCTCTTTTTGACAGCATAAAGGAGCTTTTCACATCCTAGCATTTCTGTACCTTGTATGCAATGGCACAATTAATGCTGCTGAAGTAATATTCAGGAAAAATGTGTAATAGGCCAAAATTTATTATAGGGCTGAAAGAAAAATGCTGCCTTGAGTTCTGCACATGAATGGAGCTGTCTGTGTGTGGACTGAATAACGGAAGGCTGCCAGGAAATGTTCATTGGAATAAAAAGATCTGTGCCTTATTATGTGAAATATTCAACAACAACAACAACAACAACAAATGAGTAAAATTTGCTGTTAAGCCCTTTTGTAAGTGTAAGAAAATATTTCATCTACCATTTTCGGAGACTATGTGAGAACATTCTTATGCATAAATACCTAAGTAGTCACCTTGAAGCAAACCAGTGTTCTGACACTGAAGGGCAGGTTCTGAATTGTCAATTACCTCCTTACTATCTTTCACAACGTTCCTTGTTTACTAACTGTTACAGTGCAATATTCTTTTTAGTCCTGTAACTGAATTTTTTTTTTGGAGACAAAATTCATATCCCATAAAAACCCAGATGTCATCCAAAAGTTTTCAGGAACCATTTCTCAGGAGCTCTTGCTTCCGGCACACTATCTTTCAGATGAACACATTTTATGTTTAATTTTTCCTGTCTGCAAACCAGTGTATCTTCAAAAATTAGCTATATCCTTAGATAAACCATGTATAATTATGTATTTATCTAATAATGGGCATTTATAATTTGTAATCTAATCCCAGGAAGATAGGAAATCAAAGTGTATTTAGAAATTAAGAATCGTGTATCTCTTACCCTTTTTAGCATTAACATTATCTCACACCATATAATTGGATTGTGGGTTGAATTAAAATGCATAATGAGATTTGGAATCTTCTAGAAAGCAATTCTATAGCTTCATTGAAAACTTATAAAATGTTGGGAATTTAATGGCCTAATGGATTTGATATTCTTCTTGTCTAGGAAGCCTAAATTTGTTTCTGTGAGCACTTGCTTCTCAGAGGCCAAAGGCTGAAGGCATGCATCTGAAATGTCACACTCCCAAAATAAACCATCTAGCTTGACTGACAGCAGGCAAGTGTTCTGCTACTGTCCGCAACAGATACCTCAGCAGTTGATTCCCTTAAAAAGTCATCGGGTGTAGCTGATGCCACATGGGTTTTCTCTGAGCTATTCTTGGTCCGCCTTGCTTTATCACCGAGTCACATAACCATGTATATTCTCAACAGACAAGTTTACAAAGGAAGCAAACATTTTCTGCCTCCATTTCAGACCTCTGGTTCTAGGACATTTTTAAAAACCAGAATGGTTGACTATGGTCATAGGCATAAGCACTTGATTCTTTTTTCTTCCTTTCTTTCCTTTTTTAGGAAAATGTACATTTCAAAACCAAATTCAAAACACAGATTCACACTGTAGGTCAGCAAGATGAAACCTTTTTAATAGAAGACATTCGTTGCTCAAATCATCAAATAGTAACCAATCAGAAAAAGCTCTAGGAGTCAAACAAGCTGGTTCTCACTCACCTGATTTCTCAAGAGTGCCCAAAAAGGATGGGACCAAGCCCAAGGTTGCTTCTGAAACGACGTCCTAGGTAGAGTTGGTTTTTCCAACCATCTCCGACATGAATCGGTGAGCCTCTAACCCTCCAAACAAAACCACACAGTCCTGACTGTGTGGTTTTGTTTTCTATGCAATCCCTACACCCGAGGCGAGGTGGGAATGCGCGACTGCTCCCGAGCCAGGGGCTGGCTGGCCCTTATATCCCCCAGATCTGCTGACAGCCCAACATCCTTAGAGCCCGGCTCCGTGATTGGCTCTGTTAGGAAGGCATGATGGGAGAGGACCTTTTTGGGAGTATCACATACCACCTGTTCTCTGATTGGCAGTGCTAAATTTAGCCTTTCAGAAGAGGCTTTGCCGAGGAAATAGAATTGTATTTTAAAAACGACCTCACTGGGGCTCAGAGATGGGAGTGCTTGTTACAAATGTGAAAAATCTACCCAGGTGGAACTGGAGCCAGAATGTGACAAAGCATAAAACTTGTGGACTTTCATAGATCTAAAACAATCCCGAACTTGAGCCCCGTGCCCTGTGAGTCAGGCTCCACTTCTGTTCCCTGCCCTCTAAACCCAACCAAATGGACCTGTCAATCATGACAGCTGATGAAGTAATTTATATCACACATAGGTTTTATCTTCTCTGAAGACTCAGCTTCGATAAAACTTAGTATTTGAAGAGAACCCTTTTGTCCTGTTTGTTCTATAGAATAACCACGCCAGTGTCAGTGAGTTATGTGTGCCACAGTCCTGCAGGAAATAACACCCAAAGGCAATGTCTGCATAAGGCTTCAATTTAGTCTGTGTGGGATAATGTCTTTGTTCTTGTTAGAGTTCATTTTTGCCTGCCAATAATATTTACCAATACCCATGGGCTGCCTTGCTGAGTGGTGAAGTCTGAGTTTAAACCATCCATAGGATTCTTTTACTTGGTCTAAGATTAGTACCAGGGTGTGCTGCTAATCTCTGCAGCTTGCTGTCACTAATGGGAAGTGTTTAGGGCATGATATACTTGCTATTTTAGGAGTGAATTTAATTTCAAGCAAGAGATAGTTCAAATACAAAAGCTCATATCAAAGGGCCTTTGTTGTGGCTCAACCCAGGGATTTGTAAAATTCTGCTTAGAGTGGAGAAAATTGACTCATTGATAAAGGAAAGATACTTTTATCAATAAAATAGACTAGAAAAATTAAATTTTAAGTTTCCTTATGTTTGTAATAAAAATGTTTCCTGTTGTGGAATAAATTGGCCTTGCAGCAGACTTTGAACTTTTTGAGCCTCTTCTGTCTCCGGGTTATCTCTATAGTGATAGTTCATTAACATTTAACAGCTTCAATTTACTAGCAACTGGCTCATGCAGCTCTGATAACATGCTGACACCACTGGGTCCTTATTTAAGCAGCCATCTCCTTTACCTAAGTGCTGCTGTCTGTGCTGGAGCCGCCATGCCCAACCCCCACCAGACTGTGTCTGCTATAACTCAGTGTCATCCTTTCTTTCCAAATGGCCATTTCTGTGTTGTGTACCTTGACAATGACTCCCTCCCAACCAGAGACTCCTTTTACAGGAAACATGTCAATCGTAATAGACAATAAGTGAACTTTTTGCTTGGGGTGCTCAATAATTTGTTATTTATTTAAGTTCATTTCCCTCTCTCTCTCTCTCTCTCTCTCTCTCTCTGTGTGTGTGTGTGTGTGTGTCTGTGTGTGTGTGTGTGTCTGTGTGTGTGTGTGT
>JADRCH010000029.1:36581-51078 GCA_019843965.1 Rhynchomys soricoides | reverse complement strand
TGTGTGTGTGTGTGTGTGTGTGTGTTTCTAATCTGGAGTATGTCAGTGTCATGTCATATTTATCAGGGGCAAGTCAAGACATTTAGTTCTGGAAACTATAGTTAACAACTGAATAGAGATCCGGAGCTTGTCTTCCATTGAGTTGAGCCCAACACAATTCAGGGAGCCGATAAGCCATGAAGACACAGTGTATATTGCAAGCAAAGTCATGTGTGTCTCCTGAGCTGCTTGTCTGCTCACCATCCTTGAACTTTCAAGACCTTTCAGTATTGTTGAGCTACTGGCCTTTGGGTGCTCATGTTTATAGAATGCTCAGAGCTAAGAAGGAGAATAAGGAAGGAAGGGATCAGCAAACACACGGCTATGAAAAGAGGCAAGGTGGCTGATTTATAAACAGTATCAGATTGTGGGTAACACCGCAGTAAGCATTAGCTTTTACATTAAGTATGGCATAGTTGGAGCAGAGTAAGCCAGCCTATTGGATATGAGCCACTTCTCAGACTGAGGAGTTTGCTGATGCTGTAAGATCTCCATTTAGTATCCTGACTGGGGAGTCACACAGATAATCCCAAACAGCTGCTAATTCAAATATAATGCCTACTTAGTTTTGGAATGTCTGGCATGATTCTCCCTTTGAGCATCATATTCAATGTAATTTAGTAAATATTTATTAAACACATGCTCAATGCCGAACACTTTAAATTATTATGATTTACAGTCTGTCACTCTTTACTGGCCACAGATATGGACTGGGTGGTGACTTTGTGCCCAGCCCTGTGCTAGAGGCTGGGCACACTCTCAAAGAAGACAGCCTCCTTTGTTAAATTCCTATGGAAGAAGGTCTTCGCAGACAACTGATAAACTTACTATTCGGTGACTGAGGTAGCGGTTAGAGCATCCGTAAACTCAAATGGCTACTGACTCTCCACCTCGGTTGCTTTCAGACTTTGTGTTACACAGAACCATTTATGACAGTTCTGACTTCCTGAGAGTCATTTGAGAAGTAGGTCCAATTTTAATGCTCAATACAAGAGTAGTACTAAGGGAAACAAACAAAATTAGTGCCTCTTATCCTTTGTTAAAATATATATTTGTTAACTATAAAATATACACTGGCGATGAGATCATAGTAATTCACAGGATACAAAACTCTGTCCCCAGAAGCCTGTCCTTTAGTCAGCCCTGCAGTGTGTATTCACACAGCGGCTGAGTAATTATTTCCCCACCCACACACCCCAACGTGCAAACCTGGACTCAGAGCTCTTTTTCTTCAAGAAAGGAGAACAAAGCAAGGTCAGGAAGTGCCTAGGGAAGGAAGTGCTGAGTCCAGCAGCTGGTGTTCACCTGTGCCTTCCGTAGGTGACAAAGTCAGGTAAGCTCCATAGGGTGGGAGACAGGCAAGAGATTGTTGCTTAAATTTAACTGAAGACTGTTTCTTCGATGGCAAGGAATCAGTTTCTATCACTCTTCACTCTATGCTAGTGGTCAGTGCTGTATCTAATATCATATCTAATATCTGAAAGCAAAAGTATTGTTTTACACACATTTGACACTTTTACCAAAAGTAAGAAATCAGAAAGTATAATTCTTCAAGTTCTCAACAACACCAACTGCAGGGCCATATGGAGAGAGTCCTTTGACGATCAGTGGGCTATAGGCAACTTGACTCTGATTTGCCTGTTGTGGCTTGTGGATTATAATATCCATTTCAAAGAACTGTCAGGAAGATTAAATGACACAAGGATGTGGCAGGGCCAGGACAGTGGGAACCTGACACACGATGGGTGTCCAGTTGTTTGGTTCCTGTAGAGCATGACACAAGACAAATATTTCCGGTGCTTCCCAACACGAATTTGAGCAGTATCTAGCCATCTGATTAAATATGGAAGAGAGTGAGTTCTAATAAGTCTTTGACAACTCAAAAATGACCTCATGGCAACACACAATGTCCTTCCCCAAAGGACTTCAGAGGGTGGTGATATGACATGTAAATGGTGGTTGAAGCAGAGCCCCAGCAAAACCAGAATCTTATGGAAGAAATAAACTAGGTTTCAGGAGACCTGAAGCAGAAACCCATAAACAAGGTCAGACCAACTATCAGTAGATACTCACTGGAGCTAATATTGCCATCCAATAGCAAGATTCTTCTGGATAATGGGTGGTGGCTTGGTTCATTTTCTCTAAGGACAACTATAAACACCGCACCTGAGATTAAGGGCTCCAGCCAGAAATTGTCTTTCTTGGGAGAAAAATACATTTTGATCTGACACAAAGAAACCTGCAGAGATGAAAATAATGGGTTTCTCAAATGCCTATAAAGACAGACATGCAAACCAGTCCGCTGCATTTAGGGTGGGTACACGTCAACACGTTTCTTTAACTCAGGAGAGGATCTTCCTCAGGAGAGGAGCTTCCAAAACTGGGAGAATACAAAGCAAGCGACCTCAGCAGTGCCATTGTCTCTGAAAACAAAGGGAAGTTTAGAGAACTCTTTCCTTTTTTTCTTCCCTTTTTCAAGTGAGTCCTGAGTGTGTCTCCCTGTGCCAAGGACTAGAGTTGCTAAAGACCTGAGCGGTCTTCACCTAGATGTCAGATGAGAGAGAGAGAGAGAGAGAGAGAGAGAGAGAGAGAGAGAATGATTCTGGATTGTATAGGGAGGAGCCCCTGGAGGACTGGGCAACCCAGCCCCTGGGCTGGAAAGTTCAAGGTCAAGGGTAGGCAGGATATGCCAGGTAGGGACTGATGGATGCTGAGAGAACCTGGGAGCCAGGTCTGCTTTGGTCTATAAAATATGCACCTCAGTCCCTTGTCCGGAACCAAATATGAACAAACACTGGCAAAAACAACCTGGGGGGAGAAAGGATTTGTTTGGCTTATAGTTTACAAGTCCATCATCCAAGGAAGCTGGGGCAGGAACTCAAGCAGAGACCCTAGAGCAACTTTGCTTACCTGCTTGCTCCTTGCTCAGCTTACTTTCAACTACAACCCAGGACCACCTGCCCAGGTCCAGCTGAGCCCTCCCACATCCCTCCTTATTCAGTAATCAAAGCAATGCTCCACCAACATGCTTACTGGCCAGTCTAAGGAGGCAATTTCTCCTATGAGGGTCCCTCTTTTTAGGTACCTCTAGTTTGTGTCACATTGGCAAAAACTATTAGACAGTTTTCATCCCAGAAGGTCACCATTTTTGCTAGAGTTGATCTGATATGTTGGTGAACAGTTGACAAAGTAGACAAAAAGTAAAAACAAGCAAACAAACAAACACAAAAACTTAATTTTCGAGTTCGAGGCCAGCCTGGTCTACAGAGTGAGTTCCAGGACAGCCAGGGCTATACAGAGAAACCCTGTCTCAAAAAACCAAAAACCAAAACAAACAAACAAAAAACTAGCAACAACAAAAAACCCTTAATTTTCAACAGAGGACAATATACAAGCTTCCCTGGTAAAAATAATGAATTTAAAATATGTGTGTGTGCCTATGTCAAATTTAATGACCTAATTGATAATATTAATATTATTGTTAGATTTTTTCCTGTTTTTTAATGATATTCAAGGACATAGTCCTTGAGGCAACTTCCTAAATATGATTAAAGGACGGATTAATGAGACTCATGCCATGGTTAAGAAGTCAGGAATAGCAGTGGGGCTTCTTATTGATCCATAGCAAAAATCTATGTACAAATAATCATTAATAGCTATCATCTCTCTTAGGGCTTCATTTGTAGGAATTAAAACTGACAGCTAAGTTCGTACTCCGACTGGTACCCTGGTGTTCTGTATAGTTACTTGAGAAGTGATTACCTTAGCCTTCAAACAGTTTACAAAGGCTCATGTACCTATTATTATTATTAAAGCGTCCAAATGTCCCCACAAGCCTTGACAACAGGCAACACTCATTTCAAAGTAATTTGTGGTTTTCAAAGTAAACTCAGTTCCAGTTTGATAATTATACTCTTGCATTGTAGAATATTGGTGTTAGCATGGTTTTTTGTTTGTTTTGTTTTTCTTTTCTCTTTTGTGAAAGAGGAAGGCACCCAGAGAAGGTCACATGAAGGTTAAATCTGCTCTTGAAACGTGAAATCAGCTGATACAGAGACCCAAGATCCCAGCTACACATTGTTTCTGCAGTTCTGAGGCAGAGGATCTTTGAAGAAGTCATGCTTTGTCTTTGATGTTAGAAACAAAGTAACCATTTTGTGCCTAGTTCTCTAAGCCTTGTTTCTTTCAGACAGGGTCTTGCCAGATAGTTCAGCCTGGTCTCGAACTTGAAGACCTCTTGTTCTGTCTCCCTAGTGCTGGGATTATAGGTATGCACCAACATGACCAGTTTCTAAGACTTTTATATGAAGGCCTTTAGGGGATGGTGTTACCTGAGCAGGAATCACTGTTAGATAAGGAAACTGAGAAGACTAGTCAGTTTAAACATATGATCTTTAAGAGTCTAAGGTGAGATATCTGAATATCAGTACAATCAATCCATTGGGTACGTGTTGAGGTTGCTTTACTGCTATGTATTTTATGCTAAATTCTGTACCAGGTCTAAGCCTACAAGTGACTTCTCATGTTTACAAGCTTTTGTTTTGTAAACATGGTTCCTTGACTTAAAACTATTGGCTAAATAAAATCAGCTAGAGCCAATTCCTGGAGGGATTAGAGGTGGGTTAGGAGTGACCTGGTTGGAGGAGGAGACACCAGGAGGAAAGAGGAAGGAGGAGAATAAGAAGGGAACCTCCATGAAGGGAGAGGGACCGTGAGCACATGGCCAGGAGAGACAGCAAGTGTCTGGGGTACACAATTGGAGAGATAGCCAGCCTGAAGTTAGAAGAGTAGATTAGGGATAACAGCCAGTAATCGTCAAAGCCGAATAAAATAACCATAGTCCGAGTCTCATTTATTTGTAAGCTAGTCGGGAATAAGCTTACCAAAGGTGCAAGTTGTTGACATCAGAGGTCCTTGACACTTGCAAGTTTGAGATCTTTTGAATATCACTAGAGTTATAGCAATTATTTTTGGGGAAGCATGAATGTGAATCGTGTTATGATCCAGCACACATAGGAGCTAGTCTCATTCCTCTCTATTAGGTAAGCTTAGAGTAAATCGGGGAGACAGTAATGTGCAATTCTGCTGTTCTTTGTGTGTGCATGTAACTGGCTTGAGAATAATACAAAGCCAGGCTTCCTGGCCACTGAGCCCCAGGGACCCTCCTGACTCCACTCACCCAGTGAGGGCATGACTAGTGTGTGCAACCAAACCCTGCTTTTCAGCGTGGGTATTGGGGTTCAGATTCCAGTTCTCATGCTTGTGAGGAGCGCTTTATGGACTAAACTCTATCCCAGACCTCCAGCCTTGCTTCTCTCTCTTGTGCTGCAGAGAATCACATTAAATGATGAAAAACATGTTCAGGGAAGTTGTGATAGAAAATTTAATTGGGAAACAACCTAGCTGTCTACCCACAGAGACTTTATGTACCAATACAAGAGATATTAGGAATCTCTTACAAAATAAAAGCAACTGGAAAAAAGAATCTGACTTGCTACAAATTACAACATACAATGAGACTATGTCAATCAAACTACCTTGGTACAACTGGTATAAAAAGAAGCAAACGTGTTCTAGAAATTGATTCAAGACACTCTGAAGAGTTAACATACGATGACTTAGTTTACAGTTGTGCTAGCAAGGCCAGTTATTTGGGGTGCGTGTGCTGGGGATCACACACTTGAAACTAATTACAACCCCAATCTGTTACTTCTTTTTTTCTTTTGAGATGGAATCTTATTAAGTTCTTCAAGCAGGCCTTGAACTAATAATCCTCCTGCCTCAACCTCCCAAGTAGTTGGAATTATAGACCTGTGCAACTGAATATTGATTCCAAAAAAGGAACTATCTCAAACAATGTAGGATAAACCTACCTCTAAAGTAGTAAAGGAATAATAAAACATTTCTTTAATACATAAGAAAATATTGTGGAACCTTGCAAGTAGATGAAACTTTCTTAAGTAACTACTAACCTTCATCCACAATGGAAACCTTGGATCCCTCAAGTAATTGATATTTGGATGATGCAACATACCCCAAAATGACAGACTTGAAAACATAATGCTTATATCAGCAAAGGATTGACTGCCTCACAGTGTGAAGGTATGGTATAAATATGTTTAACATTGTTTGAAGTGGAGAAGACTTGACAACTTAAATGTCAAGGAAGAGGAAAGTGACCAAATGACTTGAAGTATAGTCATGCTATGGCTATTACCTATCAATAAGGGATCATGTGTTAGACCCATGTTTTGTCCTAGAAAAGATGGCCATGATAGTGGGTGAAAAACAAGTTGCAGAATGGTGTGCAGGTTGTATATTTTCAATCACGATTGTCCCTTACTTGGACATTTACTTGCCTGTTGTTTGTTTTGCTGTTCTTATTATTATCTGATTCTACTACTGGGCTGTAAACTCAAATAGGAAAGCAACAGGCTCTTCGACTGTGGTGAAAACCTATCATATATCTGTCATATACAGGTGTTTGAGTTTGTACCACGAGCCTGCCCTACTTTTACTACAGAAAAACAAAACAAAACAAAACAAACAAACAAACCTACAATCAGTTACCAACTTTAAAAATAAAGCAAGAACATAAAATCTACTTAATAAAAAGTTATTAACAAATACAGTGTGTGTGTGTGTGTGTGTGTGTGTGTGTGTGTGGTGTATGTGCTATTTTGTGGATGAAAATGGCCCATGTGAGAGAAATGGATATAAGGATGTGTCTTGGTCAAGGTTTCTATTCCCGCACAAACATCATGACCAAGAAGCAAGTTGGGGAGGAAAGGGTTTATTCAGCTTACACATTCACATTGCTCTTCATCACCAAAGGAAGTAAGGACTGGAACTCACACTGGGCAGGAGGCAGGAGCTGATGCAGAGGCCATGGAGAGATGTTACTTACTGACTTGCTTCTCCTGGATTTCTCTTTTTGCTCTCTTATAGAACTCAAGACCACCAGCCCAGGGATGGCACCACCCACAATGGGCTGGGTCCTCCCCCCTTGATCACTGGTTGAGAAAATGCCCTACAGCTGGGTCTCATGGAGGCATTTCCTCACCTGAAGCTCCTTTCTCTGTGATAACTCCAGCTTGTGTCAAGTTGACACACAAAACCAGCCAGTCCAGGATGAGTCTAGGATTTCTCGTTCAAAGCCCCTGGGGTACTGTTTGTGCTTATTTTCTGAGCTAAGGGGAAAGGGCAGTTGGAGAAAAAATAGCTCCTGATGTGGGCAAAACTGAGATGTTGGAAAATTCACCTACAAGTGCTGAGCACATGAAAGAATCCAGAGTCTGTGATTGAAATCTCACCTCATAGCAGGAAAGTGTACAATTCAGACACTAGTCCCAACTGGGCTGGAGTGTGTCACTGCTAACGTTAGAACATCTCCCACTACGTTATGTTTGACAGCAGACTATTAAGTCCTTTGTGAGGGCAAAGAGCACAAAGTGTAGAATCGGGAGGACTCTTCAAGGCTTGCATGGACATGTCACCCGATTCCTCACAGCAATGTAGGACCAGGCAGCATCTTCTCTATGATGGGTGGGTGGCATTTGCCTTCATTGTTTAGCTCGAATTCCATGTTGAAGGTGAGAGGGACCGGGGCTCACCACATAATAGACCACGTGATACATGCTTGAAGAAGGAAGCTTCTGAAGGAATACTGAGGATTCCAAACGACACTGGAATTGGGCTCTTGAGATGGAGTAAGACATAGCTGAACCAAGGCTAGTTCCATCAGTGGGTGTAGCAATCTGCAACCTGTAGTAACAGAGAGATCCAGAACTGGGAAATGAGGAGGATAGGATACTCTATAAATTGTTCTTGTATGGAAGACCAATTGTAAAGGTCTCCTTAATGAGGCAGAATGGCATTCAAGCCGAATGGAAGAATGCCAACAAAGAACCTTCCAAGAGATCTTTAAAACTTTTACTACTATTTTATGCTGAACAACCAAACCTTGGTTAGGTTTTCTTTCTTTCTTTTTTGAATACTTTGAACAGTTGTTGCTGTTTTGTTCTGACTCACAAATGAGGACTCTTCACCTTTTTAGAACAAATTTAGGTTTACGGGAATCAGGTAAGCAGTAATCTCTGCACTCTAAGTCCTCTGCACCCTGTCTTAGTCGGTGTTCTATTGCTGTGAAGGGACACCATGACCACAGCAACTCTTACAAAGGAAAACATTTCATTGGTGCTGGCTTACAGTTCAGAATTTTAGCCCATTGTCACCATGTCAGGAAGCACAGCAACACACAGGCAGACGTCGTGCTGGAGATGTAGCAGAGTTCTGCATCCAGATTAGCAGGAAGCTGAGATACTGGGTCTGGCTTGAGCACTGAAACTCCAAAGCCCACCTCCCAGGGACACACTTCATCCAACGAGGCCACACCTACAAGGAGACCCTATCTAATCCTGGTTAAATAGCCCCATTCCCTAACAACCAAGCTTTAAATCTATGAGCCTGTGGGAGCCATTCCTATTCAAAGCACCACAGTCCCCTACTAGTTTTCCTATTAACATTGGTGAATTGTACTTAACATCTTGCACTTGTCTCAATGGATGGGCTGAAGCCCATAGTTTTGTAGGACCAGCATTCTTTTTGTTTTTGTTTTTGTTTTTGTTTTTGTTTTGTTTCGAGACAGGGTTTCTCTGTGTAGCCCTGACTGTTCTGGAACTCACTCCGTAGACCAGGCTTTTGATACACAGCCTTCAGGTCTCGACAAATGTATGGGATGGCATGTGGTCACAATTACAGTATCACACATAACAACTTCACTGCCCTAAAAATCTTCTGAAATCTCCGTGCTCACTTCCTTGTTCCTCCCCAACCCCTGGCAAGCACGTATGTTTTTGTTGCTTCCCTCCACAGTTTGCCTTTCCAGACGATACTGCAGTTGAAGCCATATGGTCTGCAGCCTTTTCAAATGAGCATTTGTTTTAAACTCAGCAATGTGCACGTGGCTTGGCAGTTCGTTTCTACTGCTGAATTTTCTAAGGTATGAGTATAACACAGTCCCATCTACTCTTTGAAGGACATTGTGGTGACATCAATATCTGAGTGATTATGATTAAAACTGCTATTGATTTTTTTCCATGTGCTCTAAGGTTTTCTACTCACGTGAATAAGTACCTTGGATTGCTAGTGCTAGCTCATATGGCAAATAGCGCCTAATTTGTGGAGAAATGCCAAATCGACTTGCCAAGTGGCTTCGCCATCCTTGCATTGCCATGATAAATGAGGGTTCCTATGGGGCCGAATCCTTGACATTTGGCATTGTCATTGTTTTGGATCCTAGCCATTCTCGATGGACCCAGTCTGAACTATTTTCCCACCAAAATAGGTAAATACCATAGGATAATTAGTGTGTATGTATGTCACCCTGGGAAAAGAATGAAAAAAAAAAAAAGAAAAAAAAAAAGAAAAAAATCCAGTAACTTTAGATTTGGCTTTTTGGGTAAATGAGAGTTTTTATTTTTAAATTAAATTTATTTTTATGAAATAGCCTCCCAGGAACAGACTAAAATCTGTGGTATAATAAGTCAGAGATGGGATTTTGGATTATTCACAAATGATTTTTTGTGCAGTAAAAGTTTTGACGTTGGTGCTGAAGAGATGGACCAGTCAGGAGAATGCATGCTGCGCTAGCATGAGGACCAAGTTTGATGCCTAGCACCTAGTTAAACAACACAAAACAACCAGATATGAAGGAACAGACCTCAGAAAAGGGACACAGAGACAGAAAGAGCCCCTGGGCCAGCCAGTCTAGCAGAATTAGTGAGTTCCAGATTCAGTAGAAGATACTGTCTCCAAAACCAAGATGGAAAGTGACTGATGAACACTCTCAATGTCGACCTCTGGCCTCCACATGTGCATAGGTGCACACACATGAATACATACAATATCTGACAAAGGCTATAGAGATAACGTGGTGTGAACATGACCAAAATATGTCACATGCATATATAAAAATGTCACTATGTTTTGTGCAATCAGTGTGTGCTAACAAAATAAACGGCTAAAAGATATACAGTCCTTACATGGAGTGTGGCCAATGCTACGTGTAGAATAAACACTTAGAGACAGCCTGTGTGCAGGGCATGTTTGGTTCCGGTCTTTTACTTAGTCGGCCTCCAGTTTTTTTTTTTAGTTTTTTTTTTTTTTAAATTTTTTCCATATTTTATTTACATTTCAAATGTTACCCCCTTTCCAGATCTCCCCTTTGGAATCTCCCCATTCCCTACACCCTCCCCCTGCCACTATGGGGATATTCTCCAACCCACCCACCCACCACCCACTCTTGTCTTCCCTCCTTGTCATTCTCCTATACTGGGAGATCTAACACCCTCAGGCCCAAGGGCCTCTCCTCCCCCTGATGGCTAACAAGACCCTCCTCTGCCACATTTGTGGCCAGCACCATGGGTCCATCCATGTGTATTCTTTGGTTGGTGGATCAGTCTCCAGGAGTATCGTGGGGGGTGGGGTGGGGGGTCAGGCCAGTTGCCACTGTTGCTACCTCCCTGGGGCTGCACATTCCCTCAGCTCCTTCAGTCCCTTCTCCAAGTCCTCCATCTGGAACCTCACACTCAGCCTTACTGTTGCTGCGAAGTGACTCTTGAGTATTTCAAACTTTTGGGCTAGTAACCACTTAACAGTGAGTACATACCATGTTCATTCTTTTGTGACTGGGTTACCTCACTCAGGATGATATTTTCAAGTTCCATCCATTTGCCTGTGAATTTCATGAAGTCATTTTTTTTTTTAATAGCTGAGTAGGATTCCATTGTGTATGGATACCACATTTTCTGTATCCATTCCTCTGTGGAGGGACATCTGGGTTGTTTCCAGCTTCTGGCTATTATAAATATGGCTGTTATGAACATAGTGGAACATGTGTCTTTATTACATGTTGGAGCATCTTCTGGGTATATGCCCAGGAGTAGAATAGCTGGGTCCTCAGGTAGTATTATGTTCATTTTTCTGAGGGTCCGCCAAACTGATTTCCAGAGAGGTTGTATCAACTTGCATTCCCACCAGCAATGGAGGAGTGTTCCTCTTTCTCCACATCCTCGCCAACATTTGCTGTCACCTGAGTTTTTGATCTTAGCCATTCTGACTGGTGTGAGGTGAAATCTCAGGGTTGTTTTGATTTGCATTTCCTTGATGACTAAGGATGTTGAACATTTCTTTAGGTGCTTCTCAGCCATTTGAGTTTCCACAGTTGAGAATTCTCTGTTTAGCTCTTTTCCCCATTTTTTGATAGGGTTATTTGGATCTCTGGAGTCTAGCTTCTTGAGTTCTTTGTTACATTGGATATTAGCTCTCTATCAGATGTAGGATTGGTAAAGATCTTTTCCCAATCTGTAGGTTGCCGTTTTGTCCTATTCACAGTGTCCTTTGCCTTACAGAAGCTTTGTGATTTTATGAGGTCCCATCTGTCAATTCTTGATCTTAGAGCACAAGCCATTGGGCTTCCAGTTTTTGCCTTAACAATTTTCAGGTATAAATCCTGGTCTGAAATGTGACACTTTCTTTCTCTGAGAGAAAACCATGTGCTATCCTGTGAGCCAACATTCTATTTACTCATCTCTCATGTACCTGCAAACAAGACCTGAAAGAAAATTGAGCTGAAACTGCTGTTTGCAAATTATTGTTTCTTATTCTCAGGACAGAAATGTTTCTGGGAACTAGGAATATTCACGCTGTATTTCTACGGCTATTATATGTAATATAATACATATTCTCACCAACTCACCAACGAATCATCTTCAAAGTGCTGAATCTTAACTGAGGAAAGCAAATACAAACAGTCGTAAATGTACAATATATATTCTCTGAAAACAAAGGCAAACCGTAAGACATACTTTGAACCCAGTCATGGCAGCTCTGAACTTCAGTCACTGTGCAGTGTGAAACAAACCCTTTTTTCTGGAGGTCACAAGTTCACACTTTCTAGAAATTCTAGAATTTTGCCTTGTACTAAATTTAAATTTTAAAAATGCCATTATAAGACACTGACTCCAAATTTTCAGTGTTTATTCTTAGAAGTATGCATAAACAAAATCAGTCTTCTTTTTCCTAGAATTTATTAATACTAATATCCAGTGACTTGACTAAAAAAAATCAAAAGCCAAATTTGTGTGTGTGGGGGAAAGTGAAACAAAAGAAATTTGTGAAAGTTACTTCCCATCAAGACTCCTAAGTATTGTCACTGTGAGAAATTCCACTTCCCTCATATCTAAAAGGAAAGGTCCCAACAAGGGGCCAACAAAGGTCCCAACAAATGGCCTTTTGTTGTTGTTTTATTTTACGGGGGGGTTGTCGTTTGTTTGTTGTTTCAAGACAAAAGTTTTTCTGGACATCCCTAGTTGTCCTGGAACTCACTCTGTAGACCAGGCTGGCCCTGAACTCAGAAATCCGCCTGCCTCTGCCTCCCAAGTGCTGGGATTAAAATGGTGTCCACATGCCCTGCTTCCAACGAGTTTTTAAGCTGTTAAATCATTGCTTTCTGGAGAGGATGAAGCAAGGGTGTCTATACAGTAGAGGCCACAGGACACACCCAGACAAGTCACTCTGGAGACCTTTAGAACATTAGTTTTCCTTTTTATTAAAAGGGAACGCGCTTCAAGCTGCTGACTCTTGTTGGCATTTGATTAATGATTTCAGTTGTAATCAACATAATTTTGCTGGAGAATGTCAGAAATATAACTTTCCCAACAAATCTGTTCAAATGAAATGAATCTAGCTAGTATTCTAGCAGCAGTGAGAAAATGAGGAAGAGGAAAAGGGAAGAGGAAGAGGAGGAGAAAGAGAAGGAGGAGGAAGATTGCTTAGTGAAGTAGACAGCGATTCTTGGAATTTATTGTCTAAATTTTGCTGAATTGGGGTTGTTGGTCCTGACCAAGTTGATGCTAGCACGTTTCCTTCAAATAGTTTTCTGAAAAGGCGGTCCTAAGTGAAGGTCTTCAGCACTGTTCCAGCTGAGGGAGGAGACAACAAAACATTTGATGTGTGTAGCCCCTGGGTGCTGCTGATCATCCTACAGTGCATTAGGCAGCTTGCACAGTGAAGAATCCTGTAGCCCCACATGCCAACAATGCCAAGATTGAGGAGCCCTGGCTTAAAAGGCTAGGCCACAAATACTGCCTTTTCCTCATCTTAAAATAACTCTAGTAAATATATAGGCATCTTCATCATAAAAAATATACATTTGCAAAATAGCTTTTTGTACTTCATATGTATACTTTCTAGTCCTTGCATACACAGGTTCAAACTTTGGAAAAGCATTCTACCATGTTACTGGATATAAAAATATATTGATTTCATGCATTTATTAAATTTCCAAACGACTTTCTGTGGCTGTTTGATCTGTAGCCACCAGGAAGGCACCGTTGACTGTTTCTGTTCTACGTCTGGCAAGCTGACTAGGCTGATGAGCGTGTTTCTCTTGGAAGCGAGAGCTGTGCTCTGCCCTCTGGCTCACTTTGAGACCTGGTGGTTCTGGGAGCTGGCAGTACTATCTTTATCCTTCTTTCTTGACCTGCCCTGTGTGGCTGGGCTCTGGCCTCTCACTTCCTTTAGTTTGGCTGCACTGGTGGAGAGTGAGGTGGGAGGGGCTGTGTCAGTTAGACAAGAATCTGGACTTGCACTTGCAGAGTTGCTGTGGCTCTAGCAACCAGAGCCTGAACTTTAAAAACTCACCTTTTTTTTTTTTTATATCTGGGTCTTTAATTAAACACAGTGTCTTTTCCTGTGAAAACAACAATATAAATAACATCTGGGTTTAACACAATAAGTTTACCCAGGCCTGAAGTTTAATCTGGAAGGGTATTGTGAATTCTGGTCTGCTTATCATTATTCTAGCTATGATAGGGTGATATGATGTTTAAAATGTTTCATTTTTAAATGGTGACTTCACAGTTATTTCTTGGAAAAAAAAGATTTAAAGTACATCAAAGAGAAGACAAAACAATTGTAAAAAGCATTAGTTTATATAAGAAATTTTGAAGAAAGCATTATAAATGTAAAAGTTTCTTCCAAAAGCAAAGAAAAACATGCTGATTCCATTTGGGAATAATAAAAGCTAGTAGGTTTTTAAATTTAATTGCCTGAAACTTAACTTTTCTTCAAGGCCCTGGCTAGGCAGACATGTTGATGGTTATGTGTCCAGGGCTTCAATCTTAGCTCTGCATCCACAAAGCCTTTCATGAATCTATGTGCTAAGATTGTTTTTATGTTTTGTGTTCGATTATACCACTGTGCATTTGCATAACTAACTAATACACAGAAAGAGAATGCTCAAGTGGTTGGGGAAGGGGTTTCTCTGGAGAAGGACATGAGCTGTGTTAATTTCTATGGTGATAACTTTTAATTTACTGTTAGCATGGTGTCTTAATTGTGTCACCAATCAAAGTAATAGTATCAGTAACAATGATATTAAAGATCTTGGGGCTGT
>JADRCH010000029.1:2808-30861 GCA_019843965.1 Rhynchomys soricoides | reverse complement strand
AACAGCATTTCTGTTTGTTAACAGCATTTCTGCTTGTTAACAGCATTACCTTTTAGACTCTGCTTGACGCTGGACTGGACTGCACAGCCCTGCTTTGGTTACATTTCCAACCACACTTTCTTTTTACCTCTCTTACCGGAGAGCCCATTTTCCACCCTTGCTTTGATTGTGTATTCTCTGCCTTTGTTTCCCTTTTGTTCTTGTGCACACATAAATGACAAGCAGTAAATCCATCTCTGGAAGTTCTTTAGTTTTCCTAGAGTTTTTAGCACCATGGTTGATGTAGGGTAATGATCACCCAAAAAGTGAATGGTTGTTGACTGACTGAAATGTACCAACATGAGCTTGACCCTCATCCAAATCCTGAGGTTTATATAACAAAATACCACAAGTCATGTAGCTTAAAATGACAAATTTATGCTATAGTTTTGAAGGTCAAAGACTCAAAAGAACAAAGTACAAATTAGCAAGACTCTGCTCTCTCTGGGTCTCTAGGGGAGAACACACCTATTCTTCTTCTGGCTTCTACTGCATACAATCTTAAGGGAGTCATGGCTTATAGTAGACACAGATCTCTAGTTCAGCCTCTGCTGATACAAGGGCTTTCCCTCTGTGGATATCTTTTATCTCTATATCTGCCATGGTATTTCTCTCTCTCTCTCTCTCTCTCTCTCTCTCTCTCTCTCTGTTTCTTTTGTGTGTGTATGCTTGTGGTGGAACTGTACAAAGGTCAATGTCAGAGGTCTTCCTCACTATTTTTTCTACTTTCCCGTTTTGAGATAGGGTCAAGAAACCTAGATTTCAACTCAGCAGCCAGACTGGCCCTTTAACCTGCTAGCCAAACAATCTAGTCACCAGGTTGAAATCCAGATTTCATAATCCTGCCTCAAAGACTTTACTGGGAGGAATGTCACACATCCAGCACCCATCACTGATCCTCAGGTGGTTTGTGATGTCATAGAAACTCTGGCTCGTACAAAAACAGTGTGCAGACGTAGGAAAAGCCAAATGAGCAGCTCTGTGCCTTTTGGGTCTAGGGTGAATTCGTGCTCAGCAGGCAGCATTCAAATCTCATCTCCTGCCAGGCGAGCAGAGAAAATGATTTGTTATTGCTTCAAGCGAGACACTGTTTCATTTAGTGAATGCAAATCTTCTGCACTTCTGATGCAGCTCAATGTTATGCTCATTATAAATGGAAAACAGCTCGTCATGCTTTGGCATTTCCATAACATGCACCCCATCACAGTATCCTGGGAGGAGAGGTTTAATTTGCTTCAAATAACTTACTTCATGGCCATACCTTGAAACCTGATGGACAGCAGAATTGTCAACATCCCCAGAAGGTCGTTTTTTAGTAAAGCACTTTTATCAATAAAGATCAAT
Organism: Rhynchomys soricoides; assembly: GCA_019843965.1. Classification (NCBI taxonomy): domain Eukaryota; kingdom Metazoa; phylum Chordata; class Mammalia; order Rodentia; family Muridae; genus Rhynchomys; species Rhynchomys soricoides. The sequence continues at coordinate 29,478 of JADRCH010000029.1, read as the reverse complement.
GTAAAGTGGGACAAGACCTAGTATTCTTGCCTTCCTTCATTTAGAATTCAAATTGTCTATGGATTTTAGCTCTTGTTGCTTTTATGAGTATGTATGAACTACTAACTTTAAATAAGAACTGCTCACAGTGAGATTCTGGAGCCCTTACCACACTTACCACATTGATCATTTATGTGTTCTTCAATAAAGGATACAGACCCTACTTTGGGCTGCATTCAGTTATTGAGAGGGAAGCATGCAGGCTTAACAGTGATTAATCCTTTCCTGTGCCTTGCTTTAAAAGGCTGGGAGTATGGAACAGTGGCTGAGTCTATCCCGAAGGTGGCTTGGGTTTGATCTCCAACACCACATTCATCATCAAAGGGAAATGATTGCAGGACTTTACTGAAGTAAAAGTTTTTGGATGTGTCAGGTGATACAGACTCACATGGTGTTTTGTTGACCCTTTTTAAAAATAGGCTTAAAAAAAATCTAAGCTTACACTCTACTCCACCTTCGTTATTGTTTTGACCCCACCATAATCTGTTTTTGTGTTTAAATTTTCAGTCAGGGTTTAGCTTCCAGGGTAAAGATTTCCTGTAGACGGCTCATGGATTAATGAGGATTGTTTCTGGAAAATTCATAGCTAGAGCCTGAATCTCCCTGGATCTGTCCACAAAATAGAAGAATAATCATTCTACCTTTACCTGCCCCACAACACCTCTAAAAAGAGTTAAGAAAAATCCAGCTGGGTTTATTTTTGTTTACTTCTGACAAACTTTCATCTGGAAGGTCTTTATTAAGTAAGCATAAATGTGTCATAGGTACTAGGGACATAATGAACAGGGCTGTCCTGGATCCTGCTGACAAGGAGCTTAGTCTGTTGAGAGGCTCAGATGAGTGGTATATCGAGGTATGTGACACAGGCCAGGTGCCAGGTGATTGCACATGGCAGGCATGTCTGTACTGGATGGGGTAGGTCAGAAGGCTTCCTGATGTCTCCTGGATAGGGGAGAGGCAGAAATGAAGTCACAGGAAGACAGGGGAGAATATAATGAAGTCCAATTAAGAGGAGTCTAGGAAAGGAGAGTGCAACAGAGTAGCTGTAGGTCGGAATTGTCACTTTGGGAAGGAAGAGAGGACAGTGGACACAGCGGTGGCTGAGATGTTAGCTAGGTGGTGACGGAACTACGTGCTGCCTGAGGGAAACCATAAGTCATGATTTTCAAACGCTTTACATGTTAAAAGTATCCAGCCTCACAAAATAAGGATTCCTATAGTGTATTTATTTTGGAAAAAGTGTGGAAAACTACCGCCCAATGTGCATACATGTTTTTTATTGGACTATCAGGACAACAGTGATGTCTCTTCTCTTCCCAGCAACCCAAATCACGTCTCCACCTTCCTTTGACATGTTAAGCACATGTATAATTTTTGCTTTTATTCCATTTTTGATCTCCTTTTTTGAAAAATTTTTTATATTACTATCTAGAATAGTTCCTAAAAGTAGGTAAATTATGTCTTTACCTTTAATGAATTTTAAGCCTTACTTGAAATTTCTCGCTTTTTCCCCATTTTAGTCCTTGGAGAGTTTCGCACACTTGTACATGATGGATTTTAGCATTTTTTACATCCCCTCTTTAGCCCCTCTCCTCCGCCGCTGAAACTGTTCTTTCCAACAGACCCCTTTGCCCTTTTCGCGTTTTCTTTGTATGATAACCTGTGGAGTTTACTTGGGGGTGCTTCCAAGCATGGGTGGGGGCTCTTTACTGGAAGACGGACAACTCATCAGTGGTCAAATTTAAGCCTGGCATTTTAATACACATCTTCATAAGGGAAAACTCCTCAGTAAAGATAGAAACTCCATCAGTAAGGAGACTCATACTTAAAGTTTTTGTTGTTGTTTTTTGTTTTTTTAATTAATAGCAGAATAGCCATATGGCTAGCTTAGAATTCCTCACTGCTGCCTGAATATTCCACTCACACCCAAGATGGATGAGATCTTTACAAAGCTATCTGAACTATATCTGGATTACCCACATAGTATTTTTCTCCGATACATGGGCTCAATTTATACACACATACAAATGTGTATCTTGGGGATTTTACAGGTCTTAGTGGGTCATACATCATGATGAAGGTCTATATCATTTGGCTCCCAGGAGGAAGACTATTAAGTGAAGCGAAAGAGGTAAAGTGAGCTTGCAATTCGCATGCTCTGGCAATCTTCAAACCTAAATACAACCAGGGTGATGGCATTGGAACAGAGACTTCATCCAATTGATAAACACTAGAAAGTGTGACGGGATGAGATTTGTTACCTGTTTGCCTCCTTTGGGCATGAATAGAATTTATGGGTTGGCTTCCGCGTGGACCATAGCAGCTAAGACAGACATGGAAAATCTTAAAATTGGACAAAATGATGAAGCAAAAAGATTGAGGTCCTCAGGATGAGGTATATATAAGATTTTAATAGCTTTCTGTCAAAACTCGAAAGAAGACAGTTACAATTTTTTAATTAAATTGAATACACAGCACAAGAAAAAAAATAGGCCAACTTTAGACTAGACATTTCTTATCTTCCACAACATTCAGTAGCTTTTTAATATCACATCAAATATATTCTATTTAAATATTTTTGATTATTTGTAGACAGTCCTCCAGCAACAAAATTAATTTCTTCCCTTCATCAAAAATCTATAATAAATTATTCTTTCAACTTAAGATTTTACCCTAGCATGACAAAGTTTAAAATATGAAAACAAATGACTCTCTTGTTTCTTGAATAATGCATATTAGAAAGCCATATAACATTCTTCAATATCACAGTGATAATTGCACAAAAGAAGGCTAGATTTGTCTTCTTCTATCTTACCCAGATTCCCCCTAAAACGCCCTAACTATATCCTCCGGAGGTTACTGTCCAAAGCCTTTGAAAAGGATGTAGTTGTAAGAAGTTAGAAAGGAATTTAAACTCTAATTCATAGAACATCAGTCTTACCCTCCCCCAAGGGAGTCGTTGAGAATTACATATTAACAGCACTCTTTTCATTTAATATTCTGAAAGATCAGCATTTGAAAGGGAATTAATGGGTAGTGAGGAGCAAGATGGCAAATCACACCAAGCATTGTAATGAATTCGCTGAGCACTTTTCCATTGGCCAGATCGCCACAGGACATAAAATAAAAACTCAGGTGTCAAGAGGTAGATGAGCCCCTCTTCCAGATGGGAAAGTGAGGCACTGAGATGCCTTGCAAATAGCTACACAAGTGTTCAGCAGCAGCAGCAAAGTCAGATGTAGTAGGACCTGCCTACAGTTATGCACAGGATGGCCCATACACAGCAGTGGAAGGACAGGGAGAAAACTGGTCCCCTCCTGCAGCCTGTATTCCATCTTGATATATGACATACAGAACTAATAGAAAGGTTGACTCCATTTTGAAGTTAATGGCACGTCGTCTCCAACATCAAGCCCAAAAGACCATCGTGAGGCATGGTTATTGAGAGGGACATCCTCAGACTCAGGAATGTAGAGTATGTTGACACAGCATAGGTCAAGTTTGTTCAGTAAACAAGATCAAAATGTGAAAAGCACAGTAAAAGGAGAGTTAATACAATATTGAGAATTGCAACTTCAGTTTGATGAAATGCCCTACAAAGAGATGGTTATGAGCACAGAGCGAATTTTTCAAACATTTAGATTTGAAAATTAGATCACAACCATATGATCTTTGTGATCTATGTGAGCATTCATACCTTTAAATAAGAGATCAGCTTATTATACAGAATATTTCTCTCCCTAGAGTAAAAAAATGTATCATTATTCACTGTACATAATTTTCTATGTTCCCCAAGTATGTTAAATCATAGAGAAAATTATTTCACCTAGCAGTGGGATTAGTCAAAGTGGAGATAAATTGGTGTATGCATATGTGTGTTGGGGGGTGCTTTGTGTGATGCATGAGAAAATAAACAACCATATTGTCTTTTAGTCGTGTGACAATGTCCATTGATGTCAACACCTCACTACTATGCAAGTAGCCAGTATATTACTGATACACTGACATAGATGATGCACAGCATAATCCAGTTTATTCTCGTAATTGGTGGCCCATGGTTACCTGTCACATGGAGGATGGCTTTGGAAGACAGGGTGCCACTAGAGTTTTGGGCTTGAGCCACATAGAGGCCAGCGTCTGCCTCGCATACCTTCGGAATGAACACTGAATGCTTTGTGTCCTTGTGCAAAACCTGTAAGTGTCCATCTGCACACAGTTTCTGGCCCTTCTTGAACCTAAAGCAGAGAGTTGGTTTTAAGTCAGGGTCACTACTTGATTCCATCATTCCCAAGTTCTCACCACTATTCTCATCAGGCCCACCCCCACTGTGGTACTCTCTAGCATTATCAAGAATTGTCTAGCTATGTAGACATCAACCTGTAGCCAGAAAATGACCTTGATTGACTCAGACCATGTTTTTGAAAGTTCTGTGATAACATTTAACAGTTAAAATATTATAGTGAAAATACATACATCCAGCTATTCTTTAAAACACGCATACAAAACAGAGAACAAACACACAACAACAAAGGGCAGGCTGTCTGGTCACACAGGGTCATAGTTCCCTCAAGGCAACAGATAGCTAGAGTGTGAAGTGGCACTAGCATATCCAACCTACTTCATCCTCTCTGCAGCTTTTAGCATCACCCATGACTCCTGACTCTCATTTGGCATTGGTATGGGAGCCAGGCTCATTGGCCCTTTGTGTTAATTTACCAGAGCCTCCTAGCAGGACAAATGCACAACGTGAAAGAAGGGACTTTACACCACTCCTGCTGAAAGGAGTTCATTTTATTGGTAAATTAAATTCATTAGAAGACTTATCTTTATAAAATGCATTTGTGACATTACATCTTGACTACAAATGACCTATTTCTAAAATTTCTCTGAGCATGAATAATTACCTGGATCGTCTTAGACAGCAAAGAATTTATTTCTCATATTCTATATCTATTTATAAATACTTCCATACAAGGACTGATGAGAAACCCATCAGTTTTCTTTGTATGTGCCTGGGATGTATGTATTTGTGTGGGCCTGTGTGTGTGTGTGCATGTATACATGTGTGTATGTCTGTGTATGTATGCATGTGTATATGTGTATGTATGCATGTTTGTCAAGGCTGGATGCTGATGTCTTCCTTTACTGCTCTGTATTTTATTGTCTGAGTTAGGGTCTCTTCTCAGAACCTGAAGCTCACTGATTCAGCTCTCTACCACCAATCTCTAGGACTGAGATTACAGATGCCTGTCACTGGTCCTCATGCTTGGTCCAGTTCCCAGAGTCAACTTTTTGTCCCCATTACCTAATTGATATTTTTGCATCTTCAGAGTGTCCTGGGAAAGCACAATGCCCTGATAGCCTGTCAACTATTCACTGGAGAAAACTCTAGATCTGATGGCAAAGAGGTTTTATGTTTTACAATTCTCAATAATTCTCTAATAATTCTCTAACAATATATATGCCACAGTTCTTCAGTGGTATGAAATAACCCTAATGGAGCTGTTTGTTTGTATGGGGAAAAATAAGAAACACCTCAGACGACTTCTTTCCTTGGGATGAACTACCATTTAATTATGAAATAAATACCTGTTGAATTCATAAATATGAAAGTTTTTATTCATAAAAACCCATGCAATTGCAAATGCTAATTTTTGCACTTAGGCAAGTGCAGATTCTCATACTATTTGAACATCCAAGTTTTCTCCTAAATTCTTTAGGTATCTACTTCACAAGTCAAGTACCATCAATGAGACATGCAAAACCAAAACATCTCTCACAGAAAATTCCTGATAAATAAAATACAGCACACTTATCTTAGCCTGTCAGGAAACTCACCGACCCTCCTTAGTTTGCTCTCAAGAGAATTTGCCTCAGGGTGAGAATTTTGTGAAGGTTTAGAAGTAAGCCCCATGGAAAAGGCTAGAGCGACTTTGCTCTTCACGGCAAGTGGTTCAGAGCCTTGACGTTCCGGTTTACTTTTACAAAGAAGAAAAGGAAACCATGTCTCTAGAGTGAAGTCACACTGTTCACGGCTCAGGTATGACATCACTTTCCAAAACCCAGCTTATTATCGGGCTCCTGGAGCAGCTATAAAAGTATTTCAATATTTCATATTGAAGGTGTTTATTAAAAGGAACCCTAGCAAAATGAGTATCACAAAGGTGCCTGCGGGTCTGTCGGGAAGATGAAATGAGTGAAAGGAGAAGAAAAAAAATCTACAGTGTCTTAGGCTTTTAATTCCCTGAAGGCTCTCGTGCTAAGACATGCAGAAGCGGACCATAGGGTAGGCATTACAAGACCCGGTTATTAAAAATAAGGAATGTTAAATGGAAAGAAAACCAAACAGAACCAACTTCCAGGGCTGCTGGAGGGGGGCCACTCAATCATTATTTTAGATAATAATGGTTACTCCCCCATCCCAGGGCATTAAAAAGCTTTTAGTTACATGAAAGTGGAGGTGTGGGGTGAGACCAGAGCATGCAGGGTTGAGTGTCCTGAGGGTTAGTCAGCTAGCCCTGAACCTCTAGGTTAGTCCACACAAAACGAGATACTCTCAGCAGTTATTTATTTCTGTCTATGACTTGTCATTATAGGCTACCCACCATGTCAGTGTAGGCTCTGGGAATCCTGTTACTTCGACTTCCAAAGTCACCGGGGAACCTTCCATGACAGTTACATTGGACAGCAGCCTGGAGAAATGAGGCGCCTGGCCAGCTAGGCTGACCACGCTGTTTTCTGCAGATGAGTTTTTCCTGTCTCCTTGGGGACCCACTTGCCTCTGATGGCTCTTGCTGGTATCTGATTGAGAGCTGAGGCCAGGGGATACATGAAGGGCAGCATGCAGCCTGTCTTGGGTTTTAGTGACGTTAGAATCAGCATGCACTTTCTCTTGAGTTTCTAGCGAGCTCTCCTGAGCCTGGGAGCTTTGCTGTAAAGCTTTGCCGTGCACTTCATGGGGCATGCGCGCTGGACATTTCACATTGATGTGCAACTTGGTACTCATCTCTACTGACCCTCTGGAGGTTAATGAGGAGTCAGCTTTGAACTGTGGATAGGGCCTCTCAAAATGACTTGTAAATGTGTCTTTCTTATTATGGCACCCATCCGCAAAAGCAATGGGTGGGGGAAGAACAGACTCCTGGGCCTTCCCTAGACCACCTGTCCCTGTTTGCATCCTGTAGCCGCTGATATGTAGGGCAAGGGCTGAAGAGCTGGCAAGTTCTTCTACCTCCATGTCTGATGGTGCCAGAGGGGACTCAGGGCTCACTGGCAGTGGAGGTAAAGAGATGTCATCAGATGAGATACACTCAGATTCTTCTCCAGATAGCATGTCTTCTGGAAGGATCAGACCCTGGGCACTGTCCTCTTTGTCAGACGAGGTCGGCCTCAAGTCCATAGGAAGCCCATCTTCTATTGTTCCATTGATGGCCAACACATCTACTCCCTGAGCCTGCCCCTTCAAAGGAGGAAAGCCAAGCTTTCATTAGGCGGATATACTTCTTTCCCCAGCCTCCCATTAAAATGACACCCAGTGTGAGATGAAACCCTAAGGTAAGCCTTAGGGAGATGGTGTCAGAGTCCCGGAACTCCAAATGTCTATGGGAAAGTGTCCCATGACCATGACCAAAAATATTCAAAGCACTTTCAAGTAAATTGAAATACTACTTAACAGCCATAAGTAAAAATAGAGACTTATTTAGTCTCTATTTCTTTTCCGTTATCTTAGGAGAGGGATACTACACGTGTATAGAATAAGTGATTTCCTGAAAGCACAGTAAATTATGCCTTTGACGCTAACCAAGAGTTACCCACAGAGCAGTCATCTCAGCAAGCAAATAATGTATGCTTTATGTAAATATTTTTTTCTGACCAATCCATTTGCCTTTTGGTCCTTCTGTTTCTGTTATCAACATGGAAATGGGCAGGCAGTCCTCCAAGTCATTTTAAAATGTTACAATCACTACTTTTAAAGCTCAATGAGGTGTAGTTTGCGAGATGTCTACACTTGTCACTTATGAAGAAGGGATGTAAGCATTCACAGGTAGCGACTATCATTTTCTAATTTTCTCATCATGGAATCATTGTTTCTGTAAGATGCTTGCATCTTTCTGACGAGTTCTGGGAAATCAGTTGGGAAATTCTGCTCTGATTTGTTAGGACCCTGTTCTAAATTTGTTTCTCGTACATCTCTCTGTGCTCTCTGCTTTCATGATGTTTCTCACTCTGCGCCATCTAAACCGGCGTAGTTAGCTCTTGGGTTGTTTTCTTTTTGCTGGGTATGCCATATGTGTATATTTACATGTGTGCGTACTCACTGATGTGCATCTGTGTGTGAAAGCCAGGCATCCACGCTGGCTATCTTCCTCCACCATTATTGCCTTATTTTATTTGATACTTGCAGGTCACCAATTCATTCAGACTTATGTCACCAGCAGGCGTTAGTGATCCTGCTGTCTCCATCTCCTCAGAGCTGGTATTACAGGTACACCGTGGTACCAAGCTATTTACAGGGTATTAGGAGTCTCAACTGGGTCCTCATGAGGGTGGCGAGTACTTTCCTGACTGAGGCACTTCCCCAGCTCCTACTCTTAGTCTTTTAATCTTCTATGTAAACCCTTGCTCTAAAATCTCTGGCTTATTTATATACCTAATGATAAACTGACTTTTAATTAATTATACACCTACTGCCCTGGTTCATATGTCTGGCATAACTGGTGAACTTTAATATCCACAGCTAGGTACAATCGATTGGGTTTATAATCACTGCCTTGCGTAGGGCCAGTCCTGGAAAGGAATCATATTGTAGACCCACTGACCTAACTGAGCAGAATTGATCCTCAAAATACATTGCATAGAGAGAAGTGCAAATCACACATGTAAAGGAATACCAGACACCTTGCACTCCTAAATATCTCTACATTAGGTGTTCTTATTTTAGGATAAATAAGATTACTGGGATTCATGGGAAGTAAATAAAGATACTAGGGAGAGGACTTTTTGTGTGAAGGGCATTTGGGAAGAAGGCTCAAGGAGGGCTCACAGACAGATAAAAAGGGGACCAGCGACCTTTGGACACTTGTATAACATGGTAAATAAAGAGAGCAGCCACGTAAAGAGAACCCTTTACTCTTCTTAGTTTCCCAAGGCACCAGTCTTTGCAAAGTCTGCCACCCGTTTCATGACCTGATGAGAAGAACCAGGGGCTCTCCTCCCAGCCTGATAAGCACACTCCACCCAACTGTTTAAAAGACAGGTACTTTCATTCTGTTGTTTATAAATCCTCCTGCACACAGCAGGTGAGACAGAAGAGGGGAGGGTCAGCCTGGGCATCCACGGCATCGCTACAAACAGCTCATGTTTATGATGCAGTTCCTGGGAGGGCCTCTTGGTTCTCATGGAAAAGGTATTTTACTGAAATCCAAAGGGACCAGGCCACCTGCCCGCCTCCGGTATTCGTTTCCGTCACTTTAGAGGGGACTATTAATTGTCCCTTTGTCTCAGTCTCTTCCGTTCTAACGTGGGATTTGATCAGATGATTGTTAAATCCCTTCTAGCACTAAATTCTATGCCTCTCAGGGCTGACATCCAACCCCATCAGCGACCAAATGGCTCCATGGCTTTAGGCAAGTCCTTCAATACTCTGCGCTGCCATTTCATCTTGGGAGTTTTTGGATGTTGCTATGGCATTAGTTTCAGCACCCAGCCTAGGGAATAAAACACCAGCAGTAATCTGTTGCCAGCGCTATGTGCATTACATTAATGTGATTGTTTAATGCCTTCTACCCCATCCATGAGAAGGACCTCACTCTTTCTAGGAGAAAGTTCCTGTCATAAATATATTCTTATAATCATTCTGTAGAACTGGTCTTTTTCTAGCTCAAATACTTTTCTGAGGAAGAGTTACAGCATTTAAGGGTATCAGGACTCAGTGCAGTGTGATCCCAGGCTTCTAACCCGGGGCTTTCCTATAATCTGCCCATTGGAGGTTTTGGAGAATCGTTACATCTGACCTATGTGTGAATAATAGAGACAATAAGAAGGTAAGTGTGATTGAGCTGCTGGAAAATGAAGCATAGTGCTGCCCGTTCATTCTGCTGTCTGCACCAACGGCAGCAGACAGGGTAGGAAATGATGTCAGTGAGAACTCTTGACAGCTATAATTGGGGACCTTCACGTGCATTGCAAATGATGGATGATCTAGTGTGTCTTTTAATTTATTTTAAAATAAAAGTCACTTGTCAATGAGAATAAGTTGCATCTGTTTTATTTAAAGGCATCTGTTTCTTTTAATAAGAATAGATAAAAGCAAGATTAAAAGCAACCTTTTTACTAGGTGTAAGAGATGAGTGTGGTTGCTTTAGCAGCAATGATTTTTGTTTCTGAGTCTTTATTAAATGTGACTAACACATAATATATAATATAGGAAAATATGTAGAGCTAGAAAATAATAATATTGTAACAAATCAAAAATATTTAAAACCATAGATTTAAAAATGCGGCATATTTAATACTATTCTTTATCATTTTAACCGGTTGTCTTTGTGCATGTATGAGGGATGATATTGTTCTCCAGTGGGATGCTGGTAATGCCCATTGACATTTTTTTTTCCTAGTCTAGCTTGGGCAGATAGCAGTGCTACAAGCATCGGCCAGGAAACAGCAAGGGGATGCTGCACATTGCTCAGTTGTTAAGAACAATGACATCATTGCTCAGCTGTTAATAATAATGACATCATTGCCCAGCTGTTAAGAACAATGACATCATTACTCAGCTGTTAAGAACAATGACATCATTGCCCAGGTGTTAAGAACAATGACACCATTACTCAGCTGTTAAGAACAATGACATTATTGCTCAGCTGTTAAGAACAATGATATCATTGCCCAGCTGTTAAGAACAATGCCACCATTACTCAGCTGTTAAGAACAATGATACCATGAAACTTGCAGGTAAATGGATGGAACTAGAAAAAAATCATCCTGAGTGAGGAAACTGAGACCCAGAAAAACAAACATGGTAGGTACTTATAAATTGATATTAGCTGTAAAGCAAAGGATAATCATGCGACAATCCACATACCTGGACAGGCTACGTAACAAAGGAAGGGTGCAAGGCTGTTCCATAAGACCTTCACTCCCCCCATAGAAGTTCTTTCTCTGGGTAAAATGCCTAGAGTGTTGCAGGTGAGAAACCCTGACTTGGATAAGAATAACTAATGCCCATTTGACAGGAGATTGAAGTCAGACAGACGACTAAGGCTAGCCAGCTTTTCTTTTTTTTTTTTTTGCACTTAGAGGGGATCCAGGTGTAAATGGCTCCAAATTGTACCTCTCAAAAAGTAGATTGCTTAATGGTATTAATGCTGGCCAGGAGCTGTCTGATTGCACTGGACTCTGACACAGATCCAATCTGTGGGAAAAAGACCTGTAAAGAATCCAGAAGAATTGTACTCATTGCAAGAAAAGAAATCTTGCTTCATGAAAGAACTTACAGATAGTGTGTGTGTGTGTATCATAGAAGTATATTGTGTTAATTTGAGGGCTGCTGGGAACCATGTATGGTCGGCTGTTCATCCAGGAGCATAAAACTAGAAACAAACACATTGACAAAGGAAAAAAAAAAAACCCAAGTATAACTGTAATCCAGCAGCAACAAATAAAGCATATATCATAGGTAAGGTCATCACAGGGAAGGGTGTGGCCACTTAAACAAGACTTTTCAAAGCATGGTGTATTTGTATTCATGAGTATCTGTCATCCCTCAGTTAGCTGATTTAATTTACACATATATGATAAAAGGTTTAAACATTTGTTTAAATAGTATTTATATTTCAACTGGATTTGGTGCCTTAGTACAGATGCTTATAGAAATATCATGTGGAGTTAGAGTCTAGGGGGAAAACATGGAACCTGGTTTTGTGTACTAATATTTCCTAATGGGTAGTATAAAACAATTTTAAAACCTCCCCCTTTTGGTAATGCTCTAACAGGTGTTCAAATAAAATTAAGTAAGATTGGCTATCAAAGGGCAATGGAGCAAGAGATGGGAGAGTAGACCTAGCCTTGGCTAATGTGTCTGTGAAATGCTCTAGGATTCAGTAGAGGGGACACAAAGAGAAACCTGAGAGAGAATGACTAAGTAAGGGTAGCTAGCGTAGTAGGGATGAGAAAACTCACATTGAGTTAATATTCAGAAACTTGATTTCATGAGTGAGACAGGGTCGATATATATAATATATATATTATATAATATATATAAAATATATATATTATATATGTGTGAGTATATATTTATATGTATATATATATGTATATATATATATATATATATATATATATATATATATATCAAACAGCAACAAATCTCAAAGACAAAGTAATGCATAGCTGAAGCTAAATACTTTCATTACCTCATTCCTTTCTTCATTGAATGTTGTCTGCTCATCCCTCCCTGGCTCCTTTAGCAAATCAATGCAATTGTCATGGAAATCTTCCAAATTTGAACTCATCTTTGGAACATCTCCCTGCTGTACAAAGCAAGTTTAGTGAGAGTGAGAGCCAGAAAAAATTGGAGAAATGATGCCATATGCTAACCACTTGGAAAAAAAATAAGCCAACAACAAGTTTTCAGTAAATGCATTCCACAAGAGACCAATGTTCTCCCTTCAAGCTCACAGCTCTCCTCTTGCTCAGCCCTATGGTAAAGCTCACTGCCAGGAAAACCAACTGTTCAAAGACCCTGTGAAGAATGAAGTGACTGTTACCATAGGATGCTCCTGCAAGCATGTTCTCTGGAGATGGGAATCAGTGTGTAGGACAGTTTAAGCCATTAGGAGACTGAAGAGCATCAGTGAGGAAGAAATGATGAGGTCTCTGGAGGAGAATAAAGAGGAGAGCCCAAGAATCTGCACAAGCAAACTGGGAGAGTGTTGAAGAGAGGAAGGAAATAGAACAGTTGGGAACACAGGTTGTCTCCTGTGAGTATTACTTGTTCCTGCATTTTATGGGGCTCAGCTTCAGTCACAGAGGTAGTAGAGCTTTACACACTGGCAGGGGGCAGCATGAGGGCCAAGTTTTTGTAAAGAGAAATGGAGACACAGGTGCCCCAAGTGATGGAGCACATGGTTTTAAAACGATGCATGGATTATAGAAGATTGTTGTGTGTGAATCATGGTATTACATAGTTATGGAGATAGGCACACTCTCCAAAGTGCACATTACACTTGCTTAGAGAATTTGGGGAGAACCTACTGGGGAAATTGAGCTTTGAATTTCTACTCCAAAATGAAACTAGTTTGTATTACTGGATGAGCCACTTGGCACTAATACACACTTGGAATCTAAACCACAATGGCAGCTGTTGTGGAAAGAATTCTGGGTGTTAAATTAGATGTAACTTCGAGTTCCAGATCTACTATCAGTGACTGTGAAGACTCAGGGACAGCACTTCTAATCTCTTTGGACCCATATCTTCCTTCTGGAAGAAGGAAAGCAGCACTCCTAGAACACACTTTCAATCCCCAGTCTAGGGAGGCAGAAGCACTTGGATCTCTGAGTTTGAAGTCAGCTTAGTCTACATGGTGAGTTCCAAGACAGCCAAGGGTTATATAGTGAGACTCTGTCTTATAAACAAACAAAAAACATGGAAACCAAAAAATTATCAAACAATGAAGGTATTCTCTCCATCTCAAGGTTCCTTAGAAATCACTGAGGATGATAAGAATACAAGACTTTTTTAAGTGTCAAACTGGTACACAAACAGCAATGGATTTTCATCCCTATTTAATCCTTTTCAATTTGTGCATCCTCTCTTTTATAGCTCCCATGTAAGAAGGGTTGGGGACCTCAGGAATGCATTAGCGAATCTGCAAAAGATATTCAAACGACCCTTTGCCTTCAGACCTCATAAACTTGGAAAAAGGTGACTACGGGGAAGCAGAAGCCCCGATGGTTAAACCACCTTTATCTTGACTTCAGACTTACTAAACTCTGGAATGGTGAGAAACACATTTCTGTTGCTTATGCACCACCAGGTCTATAATATTTACCATAGCAGCTAGAGCAGACTAAGGCAAATGAGAAGGATCACAGGTGTTATAGGTGAGTAGCAAGGGAGGGACATGGAAGATTTGTGCAGAGAAAGGGAGATTTCTATTTAACGTTGGTTTGGATACGGATTTGATAACTAGAGGGTCATGCGTTTGAAGTAAAAGGCTAGTAGGAGAGACAGCAAGAAAGGTGAGGCAGAAACCTACAATGAATCAGAAGCAGCAGAGAAGGTGACAGGTCTCAAAACCATAGAAGGGTCACGCAGCTAAGAGCTTTTAATATAAAAAGACACGAGCCCAGTGATATTTAGGAAGGGGAATCAAACCAGATATAGAATCAACAGACTTTCAAGTAGAATAAAAGAGTATCTAAATGCTGGATTGGAAACGCTAAACAGGAATATAATCCTAACTGAAGGGAGTGTCCAAGGCATAGAAAATGAGAGAGTAGAGGCAGGTTTCAGAAGCAGCTCTCCCAGGAAGAACAGAGCCATGGAAATGAAGGATGGAAAGGAATTGCATTTGGAGAGACAAGGTTTCATTAAGCCGAAGATGTCCAATATAAAGGACGGTACTATAGATGGTGGCCAGCAGAGTCAGAGAAAGGAAGATTTTCAGCTTAAACATGTGTGTAATGGAGAAGAAGCAGGTCCCCTTGGAGTTGAAGTGGAGGTAGATGTTCATAAAGATAATGTAAGATCTATGGCTTGGTCACACTAGTGGTTTTGCAATTGTAAAATATTTACATAAGGTAATTTTGCATATATTAGAAACAATAGCATTTCAACTAAATTTTCAAATCTGTGTTGGAGAATTTATGTGTTGATAATTCGAAATTCAGCAAAAGAATGAAAAAGCCAAGCATGAAGATGTTCACTGAAGTCTGATAATAAAATGGTGGAAAGAAAAGAAGTTGAAAACTCTCGATGCTTAACAGAAGGGAAACAGAAACTTGGTTATGTAACTTACTGTATTAAAATCCCCCAGATTATCTAAATTGAGTCAATGCTCAAGTTTATGACATGGGAAAATCAGAAAACTCTTCGCCATGAAATATATAATTCTACCTGAACTGCAAGTTCACTAATAGGCATGAGCCACAGCGCAGAGTAGCTTCACAGCCAAGCCTCAGTATCACTGTGGCATCCACTTAGGGGGTTAGAAAGTCTAGCTCCATTGAGATTAAATAATTACCCAAGTTGTAACCCAAGGGTACTCCAAGGCAACTGGGTTCTGATGTAGAACCTTGCTCTAGGAGACACAGCTATTACCCTAAACAAGCTCACCTCATTAAGTTGTAAACGCAGCATCAATCAAAACATTTCAGAGCATAACGTATTTATCCTTTAGTTGGCATTTGTCCATCATAACCATCATAAGTATTTACCCTGTTTTTTACATATCATTTTATTTTAATTCTATGAAGGTTGTAATGGTTAGCTTAATACTTCCATATTACTAAATGCTCAATTAAAAATAACACCTAAATATTAGTGCTATTTTATTTGGTACCATAATCTGGAGAAAGAAAACTATCATATCTATTATTTAGGAATATAAACACAAGACTACTTAATATAAACTTTGTTTTAAAGGCACACATTTATCCTCTAGGATATGATCCATGGAAATGTAAACAAGACACCTTAATTATATTTAGCCCTCATTCCCAGCAAAATTTTTCCCTGTAGTGATGGGGGAAAACAGGATTAATTATCACAAACCCCCAGATAATTATGTTAGAATGCAGTGAAACAAACTATGCACATTGTGTCTCTTGAAAATTTGTGGTAGAATATCCTTGTACCAGAAGACATTTGATTAACACATTCTTATTTATATCACTCGATAATACATATTCTAGAAAGAAGAAATTACCATCAGTTTTTCTTTAAGCTCCACGAGAGACCCACATAATTCAGTAATAGATTCAAGAATCTCCTTGTGTCTTGTGACAATCTTCTCAACGTATTTCTGCCCATCTTCCAAACCTGGGAAAGAGTAAAGATAAACCTATATGTAAAGAGAATTCTTAACAAGAAAATAGAAAAAACTAGATGCTAATTCATCTCCTAAGTGCCTTTTGTAAATGTTGGTTGCTAATCTCCTACCAAACACACACTGAACAGAAATCAATGAATTCAGGCATTTTTAAAAGTCAAGTGTTATTGTTTAGATATATTTGTGTATGGGGTTGCAGGGTAGGGAGGGATGAAGGTGAGATATGCTCTTAAATTCACTATATAATCTCCATTTCCTAAATTCTGGGATTATAGGTGTGCACCATCACCATGTCCAGCTTGTGGTTTGATTAGGAAATATCAGTGCCAGCCTTGCATGTTGAAGGCTTAGTCCTCGATGCTATGTTCAGGGGTGGGACATTTGGAAAGGATCCTGTGACCTCTGACTAAATTTATCAATTTGTTTGCTGATCAGTTAGTAACTGAACTGACTATTGGGAGGTAGTAGATCCTGTGGAAAGTGGGGAGGATCAGAAGAAATGGGCTTCTTGGGGGTATGCCTCATACCTAGGCTTTTCTTTATCACTCCCTGTTTTCTGGACACTGTGAAGTGAGAAGCCTTCTCTGCTACACATTCTTGTTGCCGAAACATTCTATCCAACCTAAACCCAAAGAAGTGGAACATGCCAAGCATGGAATGATGGCTCTGAAACTCTGAGCCACTTCGCCACAGTAATGGGAAACTCAAGAGCCCAGGAGTTCTAAAATGGAGTGCATTTGCGGCACCATTGCCACTTGTATAAAGCCTAAATAATGTCATTATCTTAGTACCCTCAAAACACAGAGTTTCCTACCCAGGACATTCAGACATTCGTCACCACTTGGAGAATATACATTTCCCAGGATGGCATTCAAGGCCCTCTATCATCTGGTTTGAACCTGTCTGCCACAAATGTGTGTAATTTTAATTCTCCGAAGTATTTTAATCCAAGGCCAAGCAGAGACAGTAAATCTATGCTCAAAAATTCCTACATATCTTTATCTCCTCTATCTGTATCCCTCTATTCCTACTCTCTCTCTGTCTTTCTATCATCTCTATATCATATCTATCTATTAATCTATCATCTATTATCTATATATAGTAAAAGAATGAGCCTCAACCACCATCTCTTCCCAGTTTATGAGTTAGAGAAATCAATTTGAAATGGATTAAATAGTCAATTTCAAGACCTAGAATGTTAAAACTACTAGAAGAAAGCACAAAGAATGTGGATCTGAGTGGGGGTTTTCAGGTGAGACATCTGAAAACCCAGGGAACAAAACCAAACATAGACAAATGGGAGTGTGTCAGAGAAAAAAGCTCCATAGAGCCTTGCTATGCACTGTGCAGAATGGGAGACAGTATTTGCCTCTGATTTACATTTGATGAGGGGTTCGAATCCAAAAGAACTTAGGCAACTCCATAGGCATGTCACAAGACCAATCTGAAAGCCAGCAATTGCCAGAAACACACACTTCTTAAGAGAGGATGCTCATTCTGGGCTGTGGATATAAAAGTAACCGAGTGCTTGCTTAATATTTCTGAATCCCTGTCCTGGTTCTCTTATCTGTTGCTTTGGGATGACACCAATCAAAGCAACCTGAGGAGGAAAGGATTTACCTTAGCTTATTGTTTACAATCCATCATCAAAAGAAGTCAAGGGAAGAACTCAAGGCAGGAACTGAATCAGGGACCATAAAGGAATGTAGCTGACAGGCTTCCTGGCTTAGCTTGCTCAGTTCCTTTTCTTGTATAACTCAGGATCACTTGTTCAGGAATGGTACTGCCCATGGTGAGCTTGGCATCCTCACATCAATCAGCCATCAATAAAATGTCCCACAGACATGTCTACAGACCAATCTGACAGAGGCAATTATTACTGAGATTTCCTCTTGCCAACTATGTCTAGAATTATGTTAAATTGACAAAACCTAACTATGACAAGCCCCAAATTCAATCCCTAACACCAGTAACAGAATATAAAATTCATACATATAACAAAAGACAAGCATTTACAATACGGTGACTTCTAGGCCAGGATCATGTTTCTTGACTGTAGGAACTGTATCTTCTTTGTTTTACATAAACAATGCAGTTACCTCTTGATGCACAATAGGCATTCAGCATTAATTTTTGAGATAAATTTATCTGCATTAAAAGTTTGGATTCTGACTGGTCAGAAGGTTGAGCACGGAAAGGCACGTGCTTTCAAGCCTGGCGACCTGAGTTAGGACACTGAGACGGACATGGGATTGTGAGAGAACTGCCTCCCACAGGAGGTCCACTGACCTCTATATGACCACTGTGGCATCTATCTCTCTACCCCATCCAAAATAAAGGCAAACTCTAAGTGTTCAGGGTTCAGTAATGCTTTAGTTGTCTGCACGACTTTATTTCATATTCCCAGAGTTAATTGTGTAATGCAGTTTAAAAGATGTATAGCTTCTTGGTCTGGTGAGATAGCTCAGTGAATTAAGGTGCTTGCGGCCAAGCCTAGAGACCTGAGTTCAATTCCCAGGACTCACATGGTGGAAGGAAAGAGCTGATTCTGCAATTTGTCCTCTGACCTCTAAATGGTTTGTGTAGTCTACGCACACACACACACACACACACACACACACAGAGAGAGAGAGAGAGAGAGAGAGGCATAAAATAATATTTTAAAAGGTGTGTAGACCCCATAATAAATGTGTGAAAACTCATAGAATCCATATTTTCAATCATAGTATTTAATTATTCCTTTATTCCTGCAACAGTTATTGTGCCCTTAGTATATACTATGGTGCTCAAGTTAACAAGCAGAGCTTTGTGTCTCATGGAGATTACATTCTAATGGGGTAATCCAAACAACAACTAACTAATGCATATATCAGTTAGTAAAAAGACCCAGAACACCCAAAAGACAGGACAGAGAACTTTGCAAAGTATAGAAGACTGCGACTTTTATAGGGTCTTTGTAAGTACTTACCAAGTCTTGACATTGAACAGGCACTGTACGTAAGACAGCGCATTATAGTCTCCTCCTCACAGCACAGAAAACAGACAAGAGTGTCTATACTAGCATGTGTAAAATAGAGACATACATAGTGCTGGTGATGCCCTTCAGACTTCCTCATAGAGCATTTACATAATGATGAGAGAGAGAGAGAGAGAGAGAGAGAGAGAGAGAGAGAGAGAGAGAGATCTGTTTCTTCTCATTAGCTTTCCAGCTAATATTTTAGTGTTTCTATATGGCTGCTATGTTTCCTTTGGAAAATAATAAACAATTTATTCTCAAGGATTGCCTATTAGTCAGTGCAGTGCATCTTGCTAAGCATTTTGCATCTATCTGGGAGTAGGGCTGCATACTGTAGACTCAATGTCTGCCTGGAGCAGCTCTGGGCAGCCAGAGCATGCTTTCTGAACCACCTTCTAATGTCTTGCTCTGGGCTGCCTTTGCCTGGTCCCTGGGGATCTCCCTTCATCTCACAGGAGTCCCATCAGAGAATCCATGGAATTGTTCCCTTAGCATTGTTGGCACCAACGGACTTCTTTTATGAAGACGCTTCTTCGACTCCCTCCTCATAATGGAGGAAAATAAAGCAGCCATGAGGCACCAGAGTTTCCCTGTGTGCTTACAAGTGAGAGGAAGATGAGGGAGAGTTCTCTAGTCATTTCTCAACACATCAAATTTCATGGGAACAAGAGGTTGGAAACCCTTTGGGGAAGCTTTGTACCAGCATCACGAAATCTTCTTATGCTCATGGAATCCCTTACGGGACATTATACTGTGT
Source organism: Rhynchomys soricoides (assembly GCA_019843965.1). Classification (NCBI taxonomy): domain Eukaryota; kingdom Metazoa; phylum Chordata; class Mammalia; order Rodentia; family Muridae; genus Rhynchomys; species Rhynchomys soricoides. The sequence goes on along the minus strand of JADRCH010000029.1, from coordinate 9,614 downwards.
CTGTAGAGTGTGGTTCTGGTTCTGAGAATAGAATGGGGAAGGAGTGCTGATACCAGGTAGTTTAAAGCCAGGCTTCATCTCATGCTGTGGGAGGAACAGTAGGGAAGCTATTCCCTACTGCTTACATTTGCTGGATGTACAACAGATCCTGAGGCTTTTCTCAGCCTAGGTGGAGACAGTGAGGGATTTGATCTGCTTGATCAGTTTCAGAATAGATTCAGGTTCTGTGGCAAATCACTATCACAGGAATGCTCACCATATAAGCGCTGAGCAAGTTCAATGACCTCCTGAATCCTTTCTTCTTGCTGGGGCACTGAGGGAGTAACAAACTTATTGAACTGCCTGTGGAGGATGTCCACAGCTTCCCTTGTTCGGCACTCCATGGAATACTTTCCAACTCTTACAACGGTGGCACTTGCATCTTCATACCAAAAGTTACACTATATTCAAACGGAAGAAAACAGAGTCAAGAGATGTGCCCTTCTGAGGTTCTTCACACTGACCAAGGATGCTTCAGGTTTTTATTTTCTCAGACTTTATGTTCCTATAGTCTTTAAACCTTCCAAGTCATGTTAAAGAAAATATCAGAACACAGTCATATATATTTTCACATGTACCAGGGCACATATTTTAAAAGTATAGCCAAAGAAATACACACAATAAAAATTAGAAGGCAAAAGTATAGAAGAAATAGCTTTGATTCTCTTTTCTTCCTACATTTGTCTAAAATATAGTTCTTAAGACACTGTTGTATACTTTTAAGAGCAAGCAGCAAAATCACTTGCTCACTAAAAAGAATACAAGCTTTGGGTAGATAATACTCAAAATCTGGTATATCAACAAACACTGCTAGTAATCCACAAATAAAAATTTTCTTAGTAAAATTCTAATGATATATTTTCTTTTAAGAATGAAATTTAGATATAGGTAAAGGAATTATCATCCAAAGAATAGAATTCTACCTTCCTGAAATAAATTTTTCCATTATTTTGAAGCACAGTGGAGGTATGAAGCAATTTTTCTCTAAAAATAAGTAACCATGACAGGAGGAATGTCTGACCCAGGCCAGAGGCATTTGTGCTAGGTAAAAAATAGCAAAACAGGACTCTGTGACAAGCTAGTTTTAAGTAAGTGCCAAGAAGCTTCTGCAAACCTGTACATCATATCTCACAGAACCATCAGATCATTCATAATGTGGTATTAAGTCCGAACACTCAACTGTATTAACTGTAAAGAAAGATAGTTCGTATGTCAGAATAATAGGCAACAAAGAACTCTCAAGTGTTCTTTCTCTGATATAAAATAGGAGGCAATGACCTGACAAACATCATGCATTTTAGGAGGACCACTGTCCCCTTTGCAGTAACAAAGGTTACAACACCAGTCATGGAGCACCTGAGATATCCCAGTCTCGGGTCATCCTGAAATGCTTCCAAATGTTGTGAAATTCAGTGTGCTGGTTGAGTGTGGACACAGCTTTCTAGCAGTGTATGTGATAGAGGTTATGAAGAAATGGAAACTCTCATGATACTGGGAGAGGGAGTAAAATAACCAAAGCTCTCTCAAGAGCAGCTGGAGAATGCAGAAAAACAAAACCCTCGTGCTGTTCATTGCCTCTGACCTGACAGTTCAACTTCAGGGAATTACCTTAAATCAGTAACAAAGAGGAGCATGACCAAGGCTGTCATGACAGCAGTAATACTGCATTTATTGTTGTTTAAAAGAAGCAGGTTATTTTCTGAAATAGTGTCTTACTATAGAGGCTAAATTATGCCTGAGCTTGTAACCTCTCCGCTGCCTCCAACTTCTGGTACTACACCATGCTCAGGACAAAATATCTTCTGAAGTAACGTTACGACAAAAATATAATACCAACAAGAAGAAAATACCTCTTCTATTACTTCCTGGAGATGCTCAGTCAGGTCCAAATTCATCTTGTAATCTGTCACAACTTTGTCAAAGTCATCCACATGCTTCTGCAAATCCTTCATGACTTCCGAAAGGATGTTAGCTTTATTACTTGGATAACTTAATGAATCAGATGTCTTATTATTAACTTTTTCCATTTTCTTCCTTAGAGCCTGTAAGTGGAGGTAAAGGTTTTTAACAGGAAATTGTATATTACTTATGATGCTAGTGGCAAAATAGAATAACTTGGGAAATCGTGTTGCCTCTGCCATTCTGATATCTTAAACTTGTAATTGCTGTAAATGCACTTTGGAAAGAATAGGTTCTCTCCAAAATATTTTATTCAGTCATTATTTATAAATAAAAATCCTATAAGTAATCTAGATTGTGTATATGTAACGTATATGTGTATATGTATGTGTAGTTATCAGAAACTCTGGAATCTATGGCAGACACTCTGGGCATGTGTGGGAACAAGGAAGGAAAGAGGGTGGAGGGCATGGAAGGGACATGTGTGCACATGCATGAACAGGTGATAAGAAGCATGGAAACACACAGACCCATGTGTTTGGCAGAAACTACTCCAATGCTAACTCAGCACACACATCTCAGCATGCATCACTGGTGCTAGGGTCCAGTGATGGGGCCAGAAGCTCTGATGTATTGCTGTAGCCATCAGGGTAACCACACATGCTGGCGGTCATGGCAACAATCCAATGCAAGGGTCTAGAATATTTTTAGAATAAACTATGAGCGTATGTACAGATAGCTCTCACCTGGTTTAAATAATATGCAACATTTACACGCACTGAACTATAACATGCTACCCCCTAGAGTACACACGGTTCTTTTATTTCTAGGTGTCAGCAAGAAATTTAAGAAGTGAATAAGCTAGAAAGCTCTCAGAATAGCGGTGTATTACCACTCTGCCATGTATTACTCTATGAACTCGTTCCTGTCTATCTGTTTAAAATAGCATCACATTACTGGACACCAAGCACATAATTAAAACCTTTCCAGGAAAGCCAACTCTGAATTATAGAGAAGAAAGTTATTTTTAAAGGGAAAATGAGATAAACCATTATTTCCTACAAGAAGTCAAATTATTATAAAAAATAGAAAACTACCCTTCTCATGTCAATTCTATAAAATAGTTATGCCTGGACTGCAATTATTTTGTACTAATTGTAGTAATTACACACACACACACACACACACACATGCACACACACACACACACGCACATGCACACACACAAGCACACGTGTACACACACGTTACTTTCTTATTACCTGAATTTTTTCAGCATATGTATCCACTTGTTGGATTTGATACTGAAGAGATTTTAAGTTTCGAGTTTTCTCATTTTTCTTGGAGTAATTAAACTTCAGATTGTTGAATTTCTTTTTTATATCTTTGAATGACTCTTTGAGCTACAGTTTAATAAAAAATAAAATTATAATTTCCTTAAAATTAGAAAGTCAATATTCATTTGTATGAATCAAAATAGCTAAACATTTTCAAATTGATGATCTTAAAAATGTGTTCAGAATAATTTCAGTCAAAACCAAATCTTTATATGGACATTCATCCTTCGATGAGCGTAATTTCTGATGTATGATTTTTAATTGAGTACAGTTACATACTATCTCATTTGTTGATAAACAAGAAAATGTGTAATATCTTGAACATAAACTCTTGTTAACTCAAGTTTTCTTATTTGTATCTTTGGTATAAAATTTTGACCCTTGTTCTATTTTCTGCATGCTAGTATTGTTCCAGATCTTCCCATATCATAGTACTCTCTCATAGTCATTATGTATAAAAAAATTATTAAGGCTCCAAGGAGCTGTTCATGATGAAGGGGTCAGTGAGGGGTTGACTCTTAGAATATTTAGTACAGTACTTGAGATTTAGTAAGAAAGAAATTTTATTTGCCCAGCCCAAGTTATTTCCATGAGCAAACTTTAGATAGCTTTACATCTTAGATATAGACCATTAACTCTGAAATTACAAACAAACAAATTAAAAACCTAAAGTAAGAGTCATTGCCACTGAGGGCAATACTGACTTCGAATAGAAGGGCATATTATTATGGTCTTGCAAACGGTTCATCTTTACCAATGCACTAAGATTCTAAGCAACCTGGTACTTTTAAACATTCTGTTATTTGTTCTTCTACATATTCATGAAGGCTAAGTATCCTTCTAGGCCACTCTCACTTTATATTATCAACAAAAGGAAGCACAAAGAAAACATAAACCTAGGATTATATGGGAGCCTTAACAAGAAGAAGAAATCACGTCATGGCTGATAAATCTGAATGATGGAAAGAAAAGATAGAAATACATTAAAATTCTTTTCAATGACAGCAAACAAATTACCAGAGAGCATATAAAAGCTGTGCACATGTTACACCTTAGGTTCATAATATAGAAAAATACATCTGCTCCAGAAAATGTATGCTTTCTCAAAATGCTCACTCCAAATTTTCCACAGTGTGAAAATAAAACATTGACTTTATCATTGACTGTTCTTGGAACAAACCATCTGCAAGGCCCTGGCAGAACTGACTATGTAGAAAGTATTATACTTATACAATTTTTGCATAGGATATCCATATACTCAGCTCGTATTGATTTTTTTACAGAAAAACTGACATTGCTGAACATTAGTTTTATACTACGAACAGAACCAAGAAAGAAGACGATAGAAACCATTTTAACAGATAAGTCAACAGTGTCCAGAAAGAATTGAAAAGACTGTAACTTCAGATTTTGAAAATAACTCCTATATCAGAAGACCAGGAAATATTTAAAATGTCCTATTAAAGCTGGTATACTTAGGGAATGGCTATTAAAGACATATCTACATTCTGTGACACTTGATATTTTAATGACCATATGTTAATTCTAGCAGAAAGGGACAAATGCAGTGCCATTTATGATTCTGAAATATAAAGAAACTATCCTGAGTTATTAATAGAAAACTGAGGTAAGATCTTTTTATATCTCTTATTTTTAATCTACAACTATAAATTACTAAATACCATATCTGAGGCAGCCAGAGATTGCTATTTAAAAACTCTTTCAGTGGCAAGTGACTATTTAATTGTATAGATATGTTGCTTGAGATGATTACAAACTTCTGCTGACAGAGAATGCCTCCTTGCATTCTAAGGTGTGTGTACTAAATACCTCTGCGCAGCACACATAAAGTGGTTAAGATCGTCAGAGTAATGTTACAATACCATAATTAACATAATTACCAACCAAATTATTTAGGGTGTGAGAGTGCTTGCCTAGAATCCCAGTACTTTGAATGCTGCAGAAGGAGGAAAACAAATTCAAGCACAATTTAGATTACATAGTGAGAGCTTGTCAAGAAGAAACAAACAATCGAAGAAGCGAAGAAACAAAAGAATCAAAGAAATGAAGAAACAAAGAAACAAAGAAAGGAAGAAAAGAGGGGAGAAGGTTCAGGAATGGCCCAGAGGGTTAAGCTTGATGCACAAGTATGAGAGCCAGAGTTCAGCTTTCCTGGAACCATGTAAAGCCAAGCATGGCGACATGTGTCTGTAATCCTAGTCTGTAATCCTGAGATTACAGTCTCTGGGAAGCAGAGACAGAATTCCCAGAAGCTCAAAAGAGACTGTTCCAAACAAGGTAGAAGAGTGGGCTAACATTCACTGTTGTCCTCTGAGTCCCACAATACAGTGCCAGCACCTATCACACACACACACACACACACACACACACACACACACGCTCTCACGCACACATCATACACACACAAAATAAAATTGGATACAATAAAGTGATAAATAAAATAACATTACAAAAGGAATGGTTAAGGTGTTTACTCACTGGCAATTATACACTGGAAAACACAACTTTCTATCTTACTGTATTGATTTACTCATGTTACTGTTATTGATCAGTCTAGAGGAAGAGACAGAGGTTCTACCATCAACTTGATAGCCAAGGGGTTTTCTCTGCTCTTTTGATCAGGAAGGCATAATATCTACTTGAATGCTGTATGAGCAATGTAGGGAGACAGATCCCTAGCACTTTCATTCTAAACCATGAGCTTTCTGGTTTACTCTGGACTAAGACACATCAGACTTATAACTGGTAAGAACACTTCATTTCTGCACGACCAGCATGTGTGCATTTCCACAGAAGATGATTTAGAAGGCTAACGAATGCCCTTGGTGCTATGGGTATGTGAAACAGGATAGGTTCATTCTGACACACGAGCTCGCGCCACAGATTCGCTGGCACTATTCTTGTTTAGTCACATTGGAAAGCCAGTCAAAATCTAATCTCTCGTACCTCCCTGAATGCAAATTCAAGACCACCACACATACAAGTACAAGTGGATGAAGTACCTCTAAGCATCAGCAATATTTTTCTTACCTGCACACACACTCCAATAGGAAAACTTAATCTAATCCCCACATAAGTTGGCATCACAGCTTTAAAGGAATGGAGTGCTCTGGTTACTGCCCTGGGGTATCATTGTTCACACAGCTGCTTCTAACTTTAGTGAGTTTGTCAACAATAGAACATGGTGGAGTCGGGCCAGATAACTGCTTTGCTTACACGTATAAGAACCATACACGCCAACAGCACAGGAAGAGGAATAGCTTATTCATTAGAAATCTATAAATGTTATAATTCACATTAGTAAAATTTATGTATTATGGATGTTAGGATTTTTTTAGTGAGTAATTTGATCTTTCCCTCTTTGTACATGGTCAGCTCTTCCATGTTTGTACAGAGTTAAGTAGCCCAAACTTACATGGTCATAATTAGAAGAAATTCTAAAATCTTAAAACTGCTTTCTCCATCTCTCTCTCTCTCTCTCTCTCTCTCTCTCTCTCTCTCTCTCTCTCT
>JADRCH010000028.1:14443874-14501900 GCA_019843965.1 Rhynchomys soricoides | reverse complement strand
GGGAGAGGGAGAGGGAGAGGGAGAGGGAGAGGGAGAGGGAGAGGGAGGGAAGGAGAGGGAGAGAGAGACTGGGTCAGGGAGATGGCTCATCAAGTAAGGGAGCTTGAGGTAAGCAATCCTGGAAGTCATACTGATGGAAGGAGATAGCTAACCCCCTGGAAGGGTGGGTTGCTGGAAGTGAAACAGTACCCTGTGCTGCTGATCGGTCTTAACTAAGGGAAAGTAAACTTGTCCTGTGTCTTTAAGAATATTAATTTACCCATGTGGAGTCAGGTTCCTAACCCACTGCCAGGCTGAGGAAGCAGACACCACCTTCCTCAAGAACTAACCTTCAATAATAGCTCAGGTCCTGAGAAGACCTTCTCTGGGTCAGGAAACTGTCAGTAAGTTTCCAAGAGTTATATACATATCAAAGGCCCAGAGAAAATTAGCAGTTGCAAGTGTTCTGAAGTAGGTTCTGTAAGAAAAAGGAGAGGAGAGACTCGCAACCCAGACGAACTCTGTCTAAAGTTATCAAACTGAGGGGAAGGTCTAGCCCTTCCGGGTCACTACAGAGGCAAAGAGGCATCGTCCTCCTGTCTGGAGTCCTAGCTTCCCTAAATTTGAAATCCCAATCTGCAAAAAGGAAAGGCAAGCCGGTAAAGGATAGGCAGAGAGAGACTGTGCAGGTTTTTTGAGAATTATGTCACAGCCGTGGAACAATGGTTCTCGGCCGTCCTGATGCCGAGACCCCTTAGCACCATTCCTCATGTTGTGCTGACCCCCAACCAGAAGATTATTTTCGTTGCCACTTCATAACTGTAATTCTGCTACTGTCATGAATCGTAATGTAAATATCTATGTTTTCGGATGGGCCTAGGCGACCCCGTGAAAGGGTCATCCGACCCCACCAAGTGGGTCATGACCTACGGGTTGAGATCTGCTCGCTTGCTGTTCTGAGAACTTGTAGACAATGAGATAATGAACAGCGCAGGTCAGCAGAAGCTGCATTACTAAAAGGTCCGTTGAAGCGTATATAACAGCAGCTCGAGGTTAGTAAGTACTTTGGTCCTTTACAGTTGAATCCCAGGGTGGTAGGGTCGTCATGAGATACTATTTGATATCAAAAGCGGAAGTTCCTATAAGCTGTTTTTTTCTCTGCAGATTACACAGCATTTAAAGGGCGTGGCTACCATGCTCACTCAGGTGCCCTGCCCCCAGAACCTACCCCCCTCCTCTTCCGGCATGACACCACTATTCTCCTCTCGATCTCTTCCTCAGCAGCTGTGATCACCTATAGGTGACCTGCACATACCATTGACTGCGGCACTGAAGGGGAGGGGCTTATGAGGCCCCTCCTCTTCCTAAAGACACCCAGCTAGTTAATAGAGGGAGTGGGCTGGGAATATCCAGAGTCAAGGATTCCAAGGAGAGAAATATTTTCTTTAGTAGCATACCTGCCCCTGGGTAGTCAGTACCCTTGAGACTGACATCAAATAGACTCATTGGTTCACCAGCTACACTGGGGAGGAACTTGGTTACTGTCCTTAGCTCACCTATGGAGGTCCGGAAGAATGTCAAGGTGATGTTTGCTAAACCATGAAGAACACGGGGGGGGGGGGGGGGGGGCTATTAGGTGCAAATCGGGAAGGGGTGCTGGCTGTTAGGACTAAGGTTCTAACACACACACACACACACAATTGATTTCTTGCAGATATGCGTTCAACAAGCATGTCAGAAGATGAGTGGGGGCTAGGAATTACTGAGAAATCGACCTGGGGTGACCTGGGAACTGTCAAGCCTCCCAGGTGGAACAGGTCAAAAGAAGGGTTCACAAGGGAAGCTACTGCTTGTGTCAGATCTCCCCTGCTGCAGCCGTGTGATGTTCCCCAGAAGGGAAGAACTGCAGGGTCCACACATAGCCAGACAGCTACTTAAGGAGGTCTCTGGAGAGGCTGGGGTCTGACTGGATTCAAGAAGACAAGATGACTAGGTGGGCCTAAAGCAGCGGTTCTTAACCTGTGTGGGTCTCTACTCCTTTGGGTTGCATATCAGATATCCTGCATATCAGATATTTACATTACGATTTATAATAGTAGCAAAATTTGTTATGAAGTAGCAACGGAATTAATTTTATGGTTTGGGGGCCGCTACAACACTGGGAACTGTATTAAAGAGTATCAGCATTAGAAAGGTTAAGAAGCACTGCATTAGAGTTCGTTCAGTCCCCCTAGAAACGAGAAGGGAACCCAGAAGTTCTCTGATCCTCGGGCTCCTTCCCCGAGGTCCTCACATCTCCCTGCCCAGCTCCACCTGGTGGCCGAACCCGAAGACGCTGCAGGCCTTGACCTGATTAGAACCAGGCAGAACCTGCCAATCAGTCTCCCTCAGCCTCTCGGCGCGCCCTGTACAACCAATGAGCGCCGTCTCCTTGACCAACCCTCCCGCGCCGGATCCAGATTTGTCCACCTCTGAGAAACAGGGTCTATTTCGGGATGTGACTGCAGCGGCAGTGGTGAGCAGCTGCAGGATCCTGCCCAGGAGCTCAAGGCGTGGGATACCCATCCAACCGAGTACCCCTCCCCTTTGGCGGAGGCTGGGATGTGGGCGGAGCATAGGAGAGCCCTTTACCAATCACATTAAGGCTCCGCAGCTGCCAGGCCAGTCCGAGGATGCAGAGCCTGAATCTCTCCAAGCGGTAGCTCCATTTTTAGCGAATTGTGTAATGCTGGGATGCACTTCCAGCCAGTAAACAACTGCAGTGTCCTCAGCCGCCTTATCGCCCCCTTTCAGTTAACAAACTCCAGAAAACCCTCTTGCCACGTCCCTGGGATCTCTGAGTTCCCACAATGTGTGTCTTCCTTATCTCTGTACTCCATCGCTGTTTTTGAATAATTTATTTTTCTCTCTACCCAACTAGTATCTGATTAAATTTTCAGTCCTTGGAGCGAGTGCTTTGACCATACTTGGGTTAAGTGGCGATATTCCACGCAAAAGCCTGGTCCGTTAACCGGACAGAGCGAAGCAAGGCTTCTCCAACAGGACAGGAGAGAAAGTATTTCGAGTCCTTACCTCACAAGTCCCCGAGTCTTGTGAAACAGTTTAGCATATAGAAATACGGCTTATGCGGGTCAAGAAAATTAAACGCTAACTCTAAAATTTGTAACACTGAATCTAAAGACCTAGATGTCTTCTGTCTGGCTCTTCAACTCCTCGTCCTTGTCATCCATCTCAGGGCATGGAAGGCTGACCTGCATAAACTTCTCGTTCGTCTCTGCTTTCCATCAGGTTCGATCCATGAATGGCAAAGGCGGAGCCCGAGATAGGGTATCGAGTCCCACCCCCCACCCCACCCCACCCCACCCAACCCTCCCCCCTTCCTCTTTAGGGGGTCCCTATTTCTGCTATTCATCCACACTCTCCGCCTGGTTCTGTCTCCACTATCTGGAACATTGCTCTCACACTGCTTCTGTGTGTGTGTGTGTGTGTGTGTGTGTGTGTGTGTGTGTGATTTTTTTCCCCCCGCCTTTAAAAATAACGGTTCATGAAACTCTACTCATATTAACCTACCCTACTATACGGCCAGCCTTCCTTAATGGGAAGCAGAAACAATCACCTCAGACCAGAACATCTAAAAGGGACGACTGGGTCCCTGGAAATAGACAAATCTGAGCATACTGCTCACTTGATAAACCTATGAGATGCAGATGCTTTGGAATATGTCTGCTATGCTACTTAGCCTACCTTTCAAGAACTCTCTTCCCCCCACAGGAGTACCACATACCTCTTCTTTGTACTTATTTGGAATAACAGTTGCCACCAAGAAATCCTATATTACATCCACCCACCATCACTACAGTTGACCCTGCCAAGATAGGTCTTTTAATAATAATAAGAAGAAGAAGAAGAAGAAGAAGAGGAGGAGGAGGAGGAGGAGGAGGAGGAGGAGGAGGAGGAGGAGGAGGAAGAATGGGATTGCTATGTAGGAGATAAGACTATTTCAGACTCGAGCAGGCAATAGCCTCAAGCTATGGAGCTCCTGACTTCTGCCACGTATACAGAGACAAAAAAAAAAAAAAAAAAAACCGTTGGTGTGCATAAAGAGTATGTTGAAGTTAGGGAGAACAGAAATAAAAGACCATTTCTCCAGAGGAAGAGCCTAAGATAATGTCCCCATCCCCTTTGGGTCAGCCTTACATGTTTGCACCTTGTATTGCGGAATAACTTTACACCCTTATAGAAAACTCAGGAAGTAGCTGGGCAGTGGTGGTGCATGCCTTTAATCCCAGCACTTGGGAGGCAGAGGCAGGCGGATTTCTGAGTTCGAGGCCAGCCTGGTCTACAGAGTGAGTTCCAGGACAGCCAGGGCTACACAGAGAAACCCTGTCTCAAAAAAAAGAAAAAAAAAGAAAGAAAACTCAGGAAGGGTTACCACCCATCCTAACAACTGTTAGCAATCCCCTGTGGACCCCGAGTACCATGCATCTCTGTACTTATCTGGAATAACAAGTTCATTTTGCTGACAAAGTTGGGGGACTTTTCCTGCAAGATTTTCTCATTCCTGCCTTCATCTTCCAGGTATTGTTCTGATAAACTGTTACTATGTTTTATTTGCTCCACAAGTGACCAAGTTAGCCATACCCTGGTTCATGGCATGCACCATTATTAATGTCTGCAAGTAAAAACTCTCTTGTTCCTATCTTTTGTCTCTACTCTCATCTTTCTGCTTTTATGGTAGGTTAATAATTTTCTACTGTATATATTTGTGTTTTGCACACATAGTTGCTTTGTGGAATTTTTTTTCCTCTACTGGGGATTGAGTCCAGGGCCTTGCCCGTGCTAAGCAGATGCCTATCGTTGAGCCTTACCCCCATTCCTAGACATTCATTTTCTAGTTCTTCAAAGCTGCTGCGACGTATGTCCTACCCTATGTTTACCTGATTCACTGAGCATGGTTTTCCAGCTCCGTGCACTTTGCTGGATGCTAACAGTTACCCTGCCTCTCTTGGCCCACTCTCACAGTGGCAGACTCCAATGTCGTCTCCAGCTCTGCTCACTAGGTTATAACACTATGTGGGACATCCCTGCTTAGTCCATTCTGAAACTGTAGAAAGATTTACCTTCTATTGTGTAAAGCCACTAGTTATGGCTCTACTTAACATGTATAAGAAATGCTGAATGACTTTCCAAAGACCCCATAGATCTGCATGTCTGACATCTGCAACTTTGCCGGCTCCTATGTTTGTAGCTTTGATAGCTATAGAGAGATACCGCATTATTGGTCTAACCTGTGTTATATTATTAACCATCTTAATTGAATTTCTGTATGCCTATTAGTTTTTCCTCCTTAGTTGCCAGACGCTATCCTGTGTTCCTTTGTGCCAGTGGTCTGATGTCTTGTTCCTATTTATTTGCAGGTGTTAATTGTATATTCTAGAATGATATTTTATTCTTGTTAGTTTTAGACAAAGCAAATATTTTCTCTATTCGACTCTGTCATCAGCCCACTTTATACATGATGCCCTTTGGAATTCACAGGTTCTAACAGGATAAATGTGTTGGGCTTACTGTTTGCTGTGCCTGCGGAAGATGGATTGATTATTACTGCTACAATCAAAAATATCTGAGTTTGAATTTGTAGAATTTTTATCTATATAACGTTAACATAGTCAAAGGTTAACTTTTTCATTTTGAGACAAGGCCTCTCAATAAATGAGTTTGCCTAGAATTGGGAGATCTTCCTGCCTCTGCCTTCCAAGTGCTGGGATTAAAGGCATGAGCCATCACCAGTGCGTGTGTGCACACACGTGTGTGTGTGTGTGTGTGTGTCCACGCACATGCATGCACACACACGCGTGGGATCCTGAGGAACAAGAGTGCAGTGCCCCTGAGACCAGAAGAGGGCGGCAGATATCAGAAGCTGGGGTTACAGGTTGTTATGGGCCAACCGAAGTGGGTTCTGGGAACTGAGCTCAGCAACTCTGGAAGAGCAGGAAGCTCTTAACTGCTAAGCCATTTCTCTGGCCACAGTTAGCTTTTTATTATTAAGCTCAGAAAATTTTTAAATGTGTAAGCAGAGTCCTCATGGTGCTTTTGGAAGCACTGATGTATGGGTACCACTCTCTCAGTTAAGTCGATTTTCTGCACATCTGTATATCTGAGTTCTTTCGGTGGGCACCCACCAGCCATGGCATTCCTCCAAAAACATTCTATTGACTCAGCGTCATCTTTGAACCTTTATTCCCATAGACTTTCCAACTACAAAAATATCATCTAAGTATTGACAGTCGGGCTGGTTTGTTTGTTTGTTTCACCTCATCTCCTGGGCTATTGGGAATTCATCCACATGGTTACCTTCAAAGTGTTCCTCTGAGGAACAATTAGAGCTAGAGCAGCAACTTCTGCTGCCCTTGCCTCTGTAACAGTGGTCCTCTACCTTGCTAACGCTGAACCCCTTTAACAAGGGTCGTCAAGTTGCGGGGACCCCCAACCGTAGAGTTATTCCATTGCTACTTCATAACTGTAATTGTCCTACTGCTACGAATCGTAATGCAGATACCTGGTATGCAGATATCTGATGTACGACCACTGTGAGAGGGGGTCACGACCCACAGGTTGAGAACCACTGTTCTAAGGGCTACTATTTTCATTAAATTAATTTTCCTTCCTTCTGGAACTTGGCTTCATGCCCATGTTTGTTCTTGAGATCTGTAATCCTGACTATTTGCCTGTTTTCTTAGCCTCTGGTACGTTTTTACAAAGATACCTCTTCCCTCTCCTTTTATTTACTAAAGTGACTCCTTTTTGAGTCCTGCTCTCCGGGACATGAGAGTTCAGTACAGAATGCTGCCTGCCTTTCTTTCTCCCTTCTCTTTAGGTATTGCTTTATGACCCTCACCTATCTGATTTTGTCACCCTCTTCTTCTTAACATTTGCAACTGCAAGGCTAATGTTCTGTAGACTACAGTGAGCTGCTTCTGTCCCAGGAGAACAAGAGAACACAAGTGGCCCGTAGTGTGCAAGCCCTTCGTCCACGCCGGAACTTAGCTGTTTCTTTGGAACAAGGGACTGCTGGAACTTTGTTCACTGCCATGTTTCAGACAGGAGTTCCCGACCAACTGTTTCTCTTTTGCTTGTGATACTTTGTCTCATTGTGTAAAATGCTCGAATTGTAGTGTTTTACACAATATACTTTGTACATCGGTGCAGATGCCCAATGTAGCTCATTTAGGGAAATTTTGCTGGTGGTTTAGCCAAGACCATTCTACTTCCTTTTCCCAGAGTCGGATGCTACACCGGCTGCTGCTTTTCTTCCAATGTTATATTACGTGTTCTCCATATGTGTCTTTACAGTACTTCGTTTCTATTGTACCTTGTCCCGCCTGCATACCCACCTACTTTCCCCATATGCCAAGGACCAGCCTCTGCTTGGAGAGGGCTTTCTGAGAGAAGGTGTGTCTGGGACTGTGAAAAGAAACGACTCAAAGTCAAATTGTGGGTCCAAGCTGGCGGCCTAGGTTCTGCTGAGATGGTTTTCTAGACGTGTGTGTGTGTGTGTGTGTGTGTGTGTGTGTTCTGCTCTAGACAGCTTTTATTCTTTTTATTCTAAAAACTCTCTGGTTGAGACAGCTATCTCTCCTAGTAAAAATTGTAAAAGCTCTCTGGATAGTTAGCTCGTGGGTTTTTCTGACTAAAATCAGAAAACCAGAAAAATTTCTACAAGAGCTGTGTTCTCTCTTCAAACTGCCTTCTCTAGACAGCTGACAGAAAACATTCTAAAAGAGCTGTGTCCGCTCTCTACATAATCCTTGGGAGTTCTGACCAAGTCTGACCAAGTCAGAAATCCTGGTAGAAAAAAATGACTGAAGAGCTGTTTTTCACTCTCCAGACATCTCCAGAGCTGTCTCTACAGACAGCTCTCTCCAGAGAAAATTCTAAGGAAGGACTGCTATCACTTTCTGCTAGCTCATCTCCTGCAGACCAAAAGCCCAGTTTTTAATTTACATATTAATTCAGTTATTTACTCCAGGATCCCTGTGATTATCCTATGAATCAGCATCCCAAGACCTCAACTCCTTAATTCTTAGGAGACTGGAATCTCGAATTTCCTTTAACATTGCAAAAGAATTCAGAAATCTGCCTGCCGGTCTCTGCTAAGCACGGATGGTAAACTAGCTGAGTGGGACCCAGTCCTGAAATTACCATTTCTACCCTGCCTGGGCCTGGACTAGCTGTGTTCCCTACCTGCCTTTGTTTCTGCCTGCCTTTGTTTCTTTCTGACAAGCTGGCTCAATAATGCAGCTGCCTCTGTTCCTTTACATTCGTGAAGCCTCTCATAATTCATATTATGAGCCTTATATTTTGTATAGTTGGGAAATTATATATTTTTGAACTCATGTTTTTAGAGCTCTTTCCTACAGCCTTAAAGGGCTGTCCTGAAGGTCCCAGAGTTTACCATCTTGCTGATGGTACACTCATTAGCCACCCCTCGACTCCTACTGTCTGATTATCCTGGAGTCATTAGCATTAATAGGGAGGACAGTCCTAGGAGGAATGTGACCTACCTTATTATACAAACAAGCCTTATGCCCCACAGCAGGCATCGACACCAATGGAGGCCCGCGTCCGGTGGCCCTGTGCCATGTGCTGGAACTGTGTCATGCTGTCCCCACCAAGGCCATGCCAGGACTCCACACCCATACAGCATTCTATTTTTGCATTGAAAGATTCCCAATTCAGTCATCAATACTCACAGAATGGAGGCTTTCCCTTCCATCTTCTGAGAAGCACATTGCCCCTGCTCAAGAACACAGCACTGTCCTATCAGTATTGTGAGCTCCTTAAGGGTCTGGGAGGTGGGGTAAAGAAGCCCCCGAAAGGCATAGGCTCCACAGTGAGACTTCCCACGGTTTCTTTTCGCTTCTCTTTCCACCTGGTCCACTTTTCTATTTGTCTACAAGGAAAGGCTTAAAATATTGAGTAGAATTCTATTTCCTGGTACACTGCGGAAGGGGGGCTATGCACTGTGTGTCTTGGAGTTCCTGAGGAGTCACGCTGAGGCTGCCTGCATAAAGTCGGGATGTGGTCACAGAGGGAAATGAACCACCAGACCCTGAAGAAAGCTAGCTGGGATTCTGCAGACTTCCCTGGCTCAGAAACTGGAATTTGTGTCAAATTCAACCAGATCGCTGGTAGAACTGGGAAGTCCCTTCAGACATCTAACTTGCAGACGAAATAGCTGGGCAAACATCAACAAGGTATCTTTCAGAAAAAACATTTATAGATTCCGGAGGTAACAATGTTTCAGTTCGGTCCTCACCTCTGCTTAATTGCTCCTCTTCCTTTTATGATTCAACTGAACACCTTTTTTTGGACTATTATCAAGATGGTCCTTTATTATAATGTAAATTTTGCTTGGTGTGATGGGGCACATATTTAATCCCAGCACTCTGGAGGCAAAGGCGGGTGGATCTCTGTGAGTTCTACAGCCTGAGATCTTTTCTCAGAAAAACAATGATAATAATGTAAACTTCATTGATAGATGCAACTGTTTTCTCACACACATCTAAACATCTTTCAAATAGAATATCCTATATAACGGGTGGTAGCTTACAATTCCTGTCAGCTGCCGGAAGTCACGACACAAAGATCACACTACAAAAGCCTGACCCTGGCTATCATTCAAAGTAACGTGACTGGACGTTACTTTGATGAACCTTCAGTTCATCAACCCTCTGGAGAAATACCGATGTTGTTCAAACACTTACCTTAAACTCTCTCTGGCAAGATCAAAGGAAGTGCAGCATTGGAGATTAGGAATTGGGCCCTGGGGGGAACTCCCAGAGGCAACCGTTTCTTCCTAAGAAACTGCTAAAACTCAATATGGCCCCTAATAAAAATGCATGGAAAAATACAGACAACGCAAGGTCAAATATGATTCAGAAGTGCCAGGCTCAAGGTGAATTAATTAGAATTCTGTAATGGCCTTTAGTTGTAGTTGTGTGCATGGTAGTGATATTTTTAAATTCCTTTGGAAAATTAGAAGTAAATGACATTTAAATAAGAATGAAACCTTAAGACTCCAGTGATAAGTTAAACATTCTTGGCAGTATTCTTTCCTTTTTTGGGGGGGAGGGGTGTGATCCTAAAATGAGGTGCCACTCAACCAACAGTACTGTAAAGTCCTGGTAGACACCTCAGTGACTATAAGCACGAATATACAGCTGCAGCTCTCAATGTACCCATAAGTCTGGAAACTGATGGACAGTGTGCTCAGGGTTGAACACAAGCAGGCATGGAGTAGAAAAAGACAGTAAGGTTATTGTCATCTCCTGCCCCCACCCCCGCCCCTACCCCCACCCCCACCCCCACCCCGCCCCCACCCTACCAAACACATACAAACACTCTGAGGGAAGATGAGGTCACATTTCTCCATGTCTAAGGTGGAAGCGCTGAAGAGCCTTGAAGAATGGGGAGGATTTGATCTAAATGACAGTGACAGGACAAAGTAGGAAAGTCAGGCGCTTACCAAGTGCCAGGAAGCGGAGGCATCTCCAGGGAATGAAGAGCAGGAAGGCACTTCGGTGGCAAGGTTTATTGTCCCTTTTGACTTTACCCATTAAGGTATTTGATGAAAATGATGAACCTTGATCTTAGAAATAAAAGCACCCATTCATAATCAAAAAAGATTATCTCGGTATCTCTGGGGATTTTTCACTCTGGCAGCATGAGGGGAAAATGACCAGGGGAGACAGACAAGTAGTGAGTGCCAGTAACTAGGACAGATGGCTCATTTCTGGAGATGGGGTTTGTACCTGACTTTTCTGGAAAGGAATGGAGGCTCACCCAGACATTGAAGGAGCAGGATGCACTTGGGAATTGTCTCCAGCACTGACTGGAATGATCTGAGCGTCTGATGAGGTAAGACGGTCCTTAAAGAGTAGCTAGGGAAAGAAATAGATGAGAGATGGGGGGCAGGCCCTAGCTGGGGAGGACTTTGACTCCCCCACACAGTGCAGTATTTTATATTTAATATAGGGAGTATTAGGGAGACTAACTATTCAGAACTTTGGTTTAGGAAGATTAATTTTTGGAGTAGGTAACTGCAGGAGGAGCGAAGTTAGTTTATTGCAGTTGCTTTGCTTGTTTGTTTGTTTGTTTGTTTGTTTTTCGAGACAGGGTTTCTCTGTATAGCCCTGGCTGTCCTGGAACTCACTCTGTAGATCAGGCTGGCCACAAACTCAGAAATCCGCCTGTCTCTGCCTCCCAAGTGCTGGGATTAAAGGCGCGCGCCACCACTGACCGGCTGCAGTTGCCTTTTATATTCTTCATATCCATTCTACTTATTCAGTTTTCCTGTCTCGCCACCCACCACATGGCAGGAAGCCAAGCCTTTAGTAGGCATTTGCCAGTCCCGAAGAGAAGACATAAATTCGCTTTGAGGTTCCTCTTGTAATGTCTCTATTCCCCGACAGGTGGCGCCCTTACAGCATTCTTTACAGAGCAGGATTCTTCCTCTAAACACAGGGCTTCCAAGCAGAAAAGCTGTTTTTCAGGGGGCACTCGCCTTCTGAGGCCAACGTAGAATGTGTGAGGTGATGATAGCTAGTAGAAAAGATTGATGAGCAGCCCTTTTGTGTTTCAGTATTCTGACTACAGTAGGTGCCCCGAGTACGGTTCTATATTAAGCATTTTACTAAGGGAAGAAGTTTATGAAAAGCTGCCTTTCAAAGCAAGACATTTTATGTCTTGCGAGATATGTGGACATATATCTAAGGAGTGCTGTAGCTTAGCTCTAGGGAAACTTCCACTTGTCGACGTCACGCAGAAACCATAATCGGCACCACCACCATGAGTCCATAAATCTGAGTGCTGCGTGGAAAGCCAGTATATGTCACAGGGAAGCAGAGTTTAGCTGTACCAGGTTAAAGCTGTGGCTTATTTCTATGAAACTGTATGTGTTTTATCTTTGAGATTGAGAGCAGATCTCTAAAAGAGGCACTTCAGGCAGGTTAGAGATGGCAGTTCCCGAAACAATGGCGCTGGGTTGTATGTGGGATTGGATTGGTCCCAAACAGAAAAGTTTAGCTTGAAGCCATAGAAGTAGATATGAAGTTATTTTCTCTCATTTAAAATGTGCCTTCCGGAAGGGAAGAGGGAGGCTCTGAAAGTTACACTCTTCACAAGACCCACCCCAGAAGGGTTAGGTAGGCAATAGCACTTAGGTGTAGGAGAGACTCTTCGAGAGAGCTGCCTGCCAGTGGGGCAGAGAGTTCCACGGATGCCGCTCTTGGGAGCAGCCACCCATGCTGAGCTGGGCTGTTTGTAATGCCAGGGAGTTTCACATGCTTTTGTAATTCTTCCTTCAATCCCAAACCCCCACCCCCCACCCCCTGTTAAACAACCCAATAAGCTCATTAGCTCTCCAACCCAGACTTGGGTGAAATGGTTTGTTGATTTGTCTTTGGTGTCCTATCTGGGGAGAATAGAGATGTGCTTTCGTCCGTGTTCCCAGGTGAACTCAAAAATTTCTTAGACTCTTGGGCATCAGCAGCATTTTGACAGACCTCTACTGTGAAAGATTTGGAAGTGATGGGACACAGGATTGTAGCACGTGATAGATGCAGATGTAATTAAAATTCACCAAGAACGTGGTGAATAATTTAATGGAGCGTCGGGTTCCAATTCCAGGCAAAAAAGACCCGGAGGCTCCCGGAGGTGTGGACGGATGCCGGGAAGGCCAGGCTCGCAAAGTGTTTTCTTCGTTGGTGCTTTCTGAGTTGAAACATCTCGTTACACTTTACTCAATGGCTCTTCCCATTTTACAAAAGCCAGATTCTTACTCTTAAGGACCAAGTAAAAACAGTGGGCCTTTATCTCTAGAGAGAATATGTATTTGCAGGCTTTTTTTTTTTTCCTGAAAACTTCAACAGTGAGGTCTGCCATGAACACTGGGTGAGAAACCCCAGCTCAAACGCCATTACCAGCAGACTGAAGAAGAAACCTCAGAGGCCAGAGGGAAACAGAGAAGGAAGAAACAGGGGTGAGGGGGTAACCTGTGCAAAATCGCTGTGAGATGCCAGTGCAGATAAGAAGGGGGGGGCAGAACATTTGCTCTCTGCAGGAAGGTTTTTATCTGGACCTGCAGGATTGCAGGGAATAACTAAGGGGCTGAGGTCACACTGAGGACAGTGTGCATAGGAACAGAACTGGCATCCATGGTTAAAGGACTCAACCAAAACTTTCTATGTAGTCTAAATAGGCTATGCTGCCTTTGGGATTTCGGTCAAATGACAGACAACTGACCTATAGGGAACAGAAAGAGAGCTCACCTACCAAAGGAACTGTCAGGGACTCCTGCAAGCATTGGATGTTTCCTCTCCAACTGCGGGTCCAGCCATCTGCTCCGTGCACCCGATGCTGAGAAAGGTCTCGAACCAAGGCCTCGACTGCGATCTCTTCAAACTGAGGAGCTGAAACCTGCCCAAATGTGGTTGATTTCTTTTTCAGGATTCTCTCGGGCTCTTTGAAGAGCCAAATAAAAGAGCAAATTAGAGAGATGGCTCCTATCTCGGGCTCCTTTAAACCAAACTGTCTCATTGTCAGGTCCTGGCTTTGCCACAGTCCAGACTGTGACCTTGAAGCCTTAAATCTGTTTCTGAGCTGTTATGTAAAAGTAACAGCGCTTTCTACCTCAGAGAATTGCTGGGATATAAAACCAGAGCTCAATAACTGCCATGGTAATTGGTGAAATTGTAGCAGAAACCTAAGTCCACATCCTCGGCTATGTATGTACTCTAGCTGCTCTCCTGAGGGGCCCAGCATTCATTACCCAAGGACTGCAGACCTCAAGGCTTCCTCTGGTATATTCTGAATCCAGGGCTCGTCCACCAGCCTTTTTGGCTGGTCTCTACTTCTGCTTCAAATGAAAAGGTCCATGCTGTCTTGAGAAGCTAACCATGCCCTTTTCCTTAATTCTGTCCTCAGGGTTAAGGGTTCTTTACATAGGAAAAGATTATATTAAGAGTTTACTCAAGAGGCAAAAGCAGATGTATCTGTGTCCGAGGCCAGCCTGTTCTACATAGTAAGACCAAGCTATCTAGGACTATGTGGTGAGACCCTGTCTCAAGAAGAAAAAGAAGGAAGAGGGAAGGGGAAAGGGAGCAAGAAAGGAAGGGTGGCACAAAGTTGACCTGCAAACCAAGAGCTGGAGAAACGCCTTGGTTACAAGCATGTGCTGCTCTTCCAGGGGACTTGAGTGTCCCCAACACCATGTCAATCATTCACACCTGCCTGAATCCCAGTTCATTACCCAAGGACTGTATACCTCGAGGCTTCCTCTGGCATAGTCTGAGACAGTTCGCTTCCGGCTTTTCTGTGGGCACCGTATGTACATGTGCCTACACAGAGGCACAAACGCAAGTTCACATCAGTAATAAACCTTTAAACCTGGGCATAGAGGGTTGTCTCGAGACCTTCCCTGGGTTTTGCCTCGCTGGAGGAGTCATCCCCACCCTGCATCCCCGGGAGAGCTATAAAGAAACTAACATTTGTACACAGCATCCTAGGAGTCATATATTTTTATTCCTATCATATGCATTGTGAAGAGTAAGTCTCAGGCAGTCAACTCGGTGTTGGAATTAAAGACTCAAACCTGCATCAAACTCTTCAGTGCTCCTTAGCCCTCTCTGTAGTGAAGTAATTTACATCACACACACACACACACACACACACACACACACACACACACAGCTCCCAACCTTTGCTCTGGAGCAGCCTCGGGGAAATCTCCATCACCCAAGGGAGCTGCCTAGAGATGATGTCAGTGTTGACTCTCCGGGGAGTACCTTGCCTGAATCTTCCACTAGAGGCCTGAGGCAGTTACTGTGGTTTCCTTAGTGATGTGTCACTCCACTCCAGAAACCCGGGCAACCCCTCCAGAACAGTGACTCTCACTTCATCCCTAGAACAGGTGGCATGCCTGCTGTACCAGAGCTCACATTCGGAAGTCCCCCCCACATGGCTTACTCCACAGAAAAGAAATCTCTCCCCAGTGTGGAGTGCTGGCTACCAAAACCCTTGTTAGCTGGGTATTTGCATGAAAGCCTCTGCATTTCCAGGTCCACTTTGGATCAAGGTCCAGGGCAGAAGGGAAAACAGACAGAGCTGACAAGCTTGTCCCAATCAGGACAAGGTCAGTTAACTCTTTGGGACTAGAGGCAAGGAGAGAGGAGGGAAGGCATGGTCCCTAAATTTTCTACTAAGCCCTGATCCACACAGCAGACCCAGAAGCCCCAGCCTTAGATCAGTACCAGTCAGCAAGAGGGGAGATGATACCTTTTTATTAAGTTGACATCAAGCAAAGCATTGAGAAAGGATACACAGAGGAGGGGGAGGGGCACACGGTCATCACTTCAGAAGAATAGGAGGGAGGTACATCAGTTAAGGAACCTCAGGACAGCCACATGCTCCATGCCCTGGTTGAGTTGGGGTAAAGGGGAAAAGAGAAAAGCGCCATGATAGCCTGGGGCTGGAAGACGGGTCTGAAGCCCCCTGAACCTAATACTAGAGCCACAAGCCCTGCCCCTGAGGGCTCACACACTACACAAGCGGACACACATAACACAAGACATTATGGAGGCAACACCAAAGAGCAGAGGGTACTGACATATCGACACAAAAAGGAACGGAAGTTAAGCAGGTATAGCCAGAAATGACAGTTTGGGGCTGCAATGCCGCCCCCCCCCAGGAGTTCCTCAGATGTCCCCTAAATCTGGACTGTTGCTGAGCAGTCCCAAGTCTCTGCCTGTGACCTGAGCACTTTGTTCTCTAGGCCCAGTTAAGTGGCAAAGCAATCCCGGGTGAAGCCAGTGCCAGGGCAGGTTCCGCTCTGCATGCTCAGTGCCAGAGCTTGAGTTATTGTGTCTTCATGCACATCTATAGCCAGCTCCTCCCAGCCCAGGGGCTCTTGGAACCCAAGTACCCAGGCCGTTCCCTCCCCGGGCTTCCTTTACCAATCAGCAGCTGCAGAGATCTGTGAGGGGGAGAGGTGTCCGCAGAGCACTGGATAGCTTGGATTTCAGCAAAAGGGTAAATTTCCTGTTGCCAGAACAGAATACCCCCAGTTCCTTAATTTCTAGGTAAATAGTGATTATTTGCCAAAGTCCTAGATGACTCCTTTTTCAGAATAGAAAAAGAAGAATTTTATTTACATAATTCAATGGTCCTCCCGTTTCCTAGGAAGAGGGAAAGGGGCAAGGTGAAGGGATGAATGGGAGTCCAGGGATGGGTACTTCCTTTCCGGGAACCTCACCTTTCTGCAGTTTGCTATGATGCCTGGCTGGGTGGAATTCGCGACGCTTCCAAGTCCTTCACCCTACAAATCCTTCTTTGAGGGAGTCTCTCTCCCTGACCTAT
The DNA here is from genome assembly GCA_019843965.1 of Rhynchomys soricoides. NCBI lineage: Eukaryota > Metazoa > Chordata > Mammalia > Rodentia > Muridae > Rhynchomys > Rhynchomys soricoides. The sequence goes on along the minus strand of JADRCH010000028.1, from coordinate 14,485,505 downwards.
AAGAACCACGTTTGAAGTGAAGAACACTGCACCGCACTGTTCTGTCCCCTCGGGTTCAGCACTTGGAAACCCAAAGCCAGCCCGGGTAGTTGGTTCCCCGGTGGGGTCCTCTTCACAGAGAGGCCTCGCCCTCCAGCTGCAGCAGAGTAATGTCAGGCAGGTCGAGGGGCTCCACAAGTGGCCCATCCTCCCCAAGGAGACCGGGGCTCTCAGAGCGCCCGCAGTGATTGGTGGGTGTTGCGAGGCTAGGCGTCTCTTTCTCCTCTTCGTCCTCGTCCTCTTCATCTCGACCCAGCAAGCCACTGTCCCCAACCCCAGGCGAAGGTGTCTCTGGCTCACGGGGAACACTCGGAAAGCTCTCCTTGCCGCCGGCCACGCCCAAGCCTCCCTGGCGGGGCGCAGTGGTCATAATCTGGCACATGGAGACTATGGCCCGCTGGTTGGCGCACACGTCGTCCGACAGAACCTGGATGTGCGAGGCCTGCTCGTCCAGTGCTCCTCGCATGGCCCTCACGTCCTCAAACAGGGCCTGCAGCTGGGCCTTCAGGTGCTCCATCAGTTCCTTCATGCCGCCGTTATACTCCCCAGAGAGCACGTCCCCCACGGCTGGCACCGAGGACACCTCCAGAGGCGCCGGCATGTCGCCGCCGTCCTTGGTCATGATCTCTAGCAGACTGTCCTCCATTGAGTGGCAGAAGCGGGCGGTGGCAGCTCTGGGTCGTGTCCAGCCGGGCCTCCAGGGTGGGGGAAGGGTGTGGAGGGGGGGAGAGGTCCCGGCAGGGACGGGGTGGAGCCCCGGGACACCTAGGCTCCCTAGAGGGACGGGTAGCCGACGTGAAGAGAGCGGCCCCAGGCAGAGGGCGCAGGCGGGGATCAAGGAGGGCTGAGAAGAATTGACGGGACGAAGACCCGTCTAGAGTCCCGGGACCAGGGTCTTCGGGCTTACCCAGGGGCAAAAGTGGCTTGCCCGCTCGCCTCCAGTGTGGTATCTATGTCCCCGCCGCCCTCCCAGCAATCGCCGACAAAGAATGCCCACAGGTCACGGAGGCGCTCGCAGAGGGCTCGGGGTCGAGAAGGGGACCCGCAGCGCGTCGGTCTCGGGACTCCCCCCGGCCATCCACCAGCAGTGCCCGTGAGTGCGGCTTGAGCGGCAGGGGCGGGTCTCCCGGCGGCGCCGCTGATGTTCCCCCGTTTCCAAGGCGACGCACGGCACGTAAATGACGTGTGTCTCCATGGCAACGAGGAAGTGGAGAAGAAAGAGAACAGGGTTCCGAAGCTGCAGTGGGGCTCTGTTGTGTAGGCTGACGGGCGGGGCAGGGACGCTGCAGTAGCCTCAGAGAAGCTGCAAAGAGCATGTGGCTGCAATGTTTAATAGGGCAGCATGAGAAAGCAGTTTACTGCACGACCCCCACCCCCAAACCGGAGAAAGACCATCTGCCTGGGGAGCTTTTCATCCGCTCTCCGTATTCCTTCCTTGGAGGACCGTTGGAGAGCCAGATCCTTCCTCCAGCGGACCGCAGGACTGGGTAGCGATTGTTGATCCCAGGCGAGCTGGCCGCACCAGACCTGGCGGTGCAGAGGAAGGCGAAGGCGCGACCGATTTCTACCGCTCCCTTCTGCAGCATAAACCAATTTTCCCTCCCTCCAGAAAGCTCAGGGTGAGATTTAGTCTCTTATGGGACCCAACTGTTTCTACCCAGGTAGCAGTGAGTTAATGAGAGTGATGAAGCTAAGTATTTCAATTCGGAGAATGAAAACTCCTTAACAACAGATTCCCCTCCCCTGCATCCTCCATCACGGAATCCCCAGCGCTTAAAATAGCGTGCCAGACGCAGAAAGCAAGTGCTTAATGTATTTGTGGAATGGATACTGAAATGAGAGCCACCAAGTACCATTCTCTTCCCCAGGATTCTCCAGCCCAGTGGACTTCAAAAGACCCCAATACGATTTCCTTCCTTAATGATTCGGAGACCTCAGTTGAATCATTTTCTTGATGGACCGCACTGTTTCTAAATCTGCGTTAACACTGCACCGCTGCGCAACTGAGTGAATTATTAACGGCTGTAGGGCCAATGCCCCTAGTACCCATGTTTAGATACCCACTAAACACCCCTGTCCTTGGTGAAAACTCCTTCCCCTACTTAGAAGGTAGAGCAGGAGAGGAGGAGGAAGAAAAAGAAGAAAAACTGGCTATAATATATTTAGAGATTACATAGACTGGGAAGGTAGTCAGTCATCTTGTAGACTACAACTTGCTAATATCACTTTGATAAAAGGAAGCCAAGTGATCAAAACCCCCAAGTTTACAAGAACCTGGGAAGGAGAAATAAATTAACATTACCATCTAACTATAGAAAAACTTAAGTCTGGGTGCGTGCCATTGGTCACTAGTTGTTTAGTAACTGCGTTCTTGAGTCTCCCTGGCTGTATGTCTCGGTAATGAAGAGTGTCTAGCCAGGGAAATTTTTGTGGCACCAAAGAACTGTTTCATCTATGCCTGTCTTACTGCTGCCGTTAAAATAAAACCAAATTAAACTCTCTTAAAGTATCCAGGGTCAGAATGTTTAAATAAATAACTTAAGACCTATATCAGACAATGTGAGAAATTTAATTTCCCCCAAAACAAAAATTAGCACACATACCATGCAATATTGTGTTTTCTAAAAAACTGACGATCAATCTTGTTCTCTTGCTCCTTCAACAACTTTGTTATTGCTCTTGTCTCTCCCAGTCTCACCATACATGGTTAATAAACTTTAGATGAGCCCTAAACTGGCTCATAAAACAGCAGAATGTTTTTTCTTGGTATCCCTCGGCACAACCAGCGAGCTACAATTTGATTTCCATAGGCTCGCCATAACATGTGTGCTCATGTGCAAATGTCTGCTGTTTTTGTTTTTTGTTTTTTTGTTTTTTTTTACCTACAGCAAAACTAGAAACAGAAGCAAGACGCAGCTAAGCTTACCCAGAATAACTTCTGATCACACTATAGCAAAGGTTCTCAGAGCTTTGCAGGACCAGTTCTCCTGTCATCCCTCCCACGAAAGGAAAAGACTGGCATGTTCTGCAGGACTTCTGCCATGGTCCATTCCTTCCCATCTCTTCTGTGGCACCTCACATGAAGGATTCTATCTTGATGGTTCTCTTCGGGTGTGCTCCCTGCCTTCTGCCTATGAAGACCGAGCCCGTTCTCAGTGTCATACTTCCTGTGTCTGCTGCCAGATAAGCTTAAGTCAAACTGAGCCCCACTCAGTAGGAGCTGGGTTATGCCATCACACAAGGCCTTTTGCCACTATTGTTGCGGGTACTGTGTATGTCAGGGCTTTCAGCATCAGAATATCATGTTGCTCAGAGGCTCTGACCATGCAGCACACAGAGAGCACAAGGGGTCTGGGCCAAGAGGGAGGGGAAGTTCCTGGAGAAGCACCAAAGATCATGGGAAGCAGGTGCAGAGGTCCAGGAGCGTGGCTGATCCAGTCCAGTCCCAGGTCAGACATTTGAGAGGGTAGGTGGGAACTTGGGGAGTGGGGTGGGAACTTGGGGAGTGGGGTGGGAACTTTGGAGTGGGGCTTGAAAATATAGGGGGAAACATTGGTTGTGTTCTATTTTTAAAAAAACATCATTTCATAAATCCTGCATGAAAATTAAGAGGGAAGACTAAACAGTCTCAGGAAATTAAGGGTGGTGTATACAGGGAAGGAAGCCTTCATTAGCTGGTTGGGTTACTGGGATGCCAGGCCTTGTGGATGAGTGCCCCAGCCACATTCCTAAACTATTCAGAAGAGTTTCTCATAGGGGGGCCTTAGTCTCTGGGAATCACTGTAGCTGCAATGTTCTTTCATCTCACTCTGATTAGCTTGTAGGGAGAAGCGACCCCATACTGTAAAGGTAACTTCCATTTTGTGTGACCAGACCTAAGTATCACATTCTTATGAAAATTGCAATTCTGAGTAGACCCTGCCGTTTTCCTGGTCTCCATTATCTGTCTCTGTCTTATGCGGCTGGTATACTTTTGCACGATAAATCTGATAAAGGTGCTTCTGGACTCGGGTGTAGAAGGATACACTAAGTCAACTGAAAGTCTAGCGGCTACATGTTAGTCTAAAATCCCCAAACAGTAATTCCCAAACATAACTTATGGAGCTGTGTTGCCTATCAGCATAAGACTGTACCCATCGGTCTTTTTCGCCAGCTTGACACAAATTAAGGACACCTGGAAAGACAGAACCTCAATTAAGGTATGGGTGCCCCCAGATTGGCCTATGGATAGGTCTCTGAGACATTTCTTGACTGCTAATTGATGCCTAGCCCACGGCGGGTGGTGTCACCCTTGGCAGCTGATTCTGGGCTGTAAGAGAAAGGTAGCTAAATCTGAACATGAAAGCAAGCCAATAAGCAGCTCCTCCACAGCCCCACTTCAGTTCCCGCCCCCAAGTTCCTGTCTTGAGTTCCTGCCTTGGCTTCCTGCATGGGTGGAATGTAACCTATAAGCCAGATAAACCTTTGCCTCCCCAGGTTGGCTTCAGTCAATATTTTATCACAGCAATAGAGAAGCAAACCAGGGGGCTGGAGGGAAGCGGTTAAGAGCCTGACTGCTCTTCCAGAGGTCCTGAGTTCAAATCCCAGCAACCACATGGCGGCTCACAACCATCTGCAATGAGATCTGATGCCCTCTTACATAAAATAAATAAATCTTTGAGAGAGAGATGCAAACTAGGAGAGAAATTATTACCAGGTGTGTGTGTGGTATTGTGGAGCAAGGGAACGCTGTGATGGCCCTGACTAAGCTTTTCAGAGAGGATTGTAGAAGCATTTGAAACTGTGGGCTGCCAGGTTATTGAGTGCTAAAAGCTTGGTGAGCTGCTCTGTGAGAATTTGGAAGCAGCTCCTGAGAGACTGCAGTTGATGGAGGCGTGGCTTGTGAAGTTCCAGGGGAAAGCAAAGGCTATCAGAGATGTTTGTGTGATATTTGGGGTTAATAATCGTGCAAGTGAAACCTTAGCTTTACTAGGATAATCGTTGCTGGTTGACTGGGGTTGAAGAATCGGCTGTGGTTAATAAGAGATCAGTATCGTTGAGGAGGGGGAATTTTCTGGGTGGGGGTGTTGTTTCCTCTGGACCATCACACGGAAGGATAATTTCTATTTCTTCGTGGGCAACTTTCCTTAACAAATCACTTCTCACATTTTCAGCCTGATTGGACAGGGATTACACTCGTGTGACATGGTATGTGCACCAAAATCTTCCCTTCCCACTTGTCAAAGTCTCAGGACATCTTTGTGTTCCTGAGCAGATACATTTTAAAAAACAATACAAACAGGGCTCATTATGTACCTCAGGGTGGTCTTGAATTCTTCTTGCCTTAGACTCCCGGGTTCTGGGATTACAAATGTGCACTACTGGGCCTAAAAGTGAAATATCCTAGATAGTTAGTTAGTTAGTTAGGTGTTTGTTTGTTTGTTTGTTTTATTAGGGGGTTGCACACAAGTTCAAAAGTACCTGTTGGAGGTCAAAAGACAATCTGCAGTACCCAGGTCTCTCCTTCAACCTCAGGTCCTCAGGCTTGGCGGCAGCAGCCTTTATCCATGGAGCTAGCGGCCCAGTGGTATGCACAGTCAAAAGACTGTGATAAAACGGAGGCCTTTATATCCCTTGCTCACATCTCTTCCTGTCTATTCTAAAATAAAACCAAACAAGAGCTCTCCGAGATGACCCAGTAGATAACAGAGGATATAAAAAGCTATGTCTCCCCAGGACCGCAGCCTGGATCTAATCAAGCACCAAACATAGGTTATAAAAGCAACTTTCTGGGGACTGAGGGTAGTCCTGAAATAGCCCAAGGTGGCCAATCTCAATAAAGCTTCTTGCTTTCCCTCTACTTATCCAGGTCTCCAAGAAGCAGAGGCAAACTTTAAATGATATTTGCTGGTAACTGTCTAGATCAAGTGAATTAAACTGGGATCAGATTCTCCTCAGAGGGTCATCCCAAGGACTCATCCAGCCCATCCATCATTACTGCATGCCCACCTCCAGGTGCTTGGATTATTAAAATCAACCCCCCTTTACCAGAGACATTAATGGCGCTGCTCAGCAGAGCAGGCAATTAGCCACGACACTTCCGGTGTGGTAGGGCAAAGATCTGTTCACAATTTCACATACTTAACACTGGGATTTCTGGGGTTTATGTTTCAGGAAGGTCTGTGGGACATCATGCCTCCCCCTTCCATGTTTGTGACCTTAGTGTTCGGGGGACATTTTCTTTCATAGAAAAAGATTGTGGAGAAATGTTCCAAGGACCAAGGAATGGAGATGTAGTAAGGAGAATTATGATCTGAAGCCCAAAATAAGGGGGACAGGAAATAACAGAGACGCAAGACAGGAAATAACAGAGACACAAGAGAGAAAAACTTCTCAGTAGATTTTGAACTTGGAAGCAAGTTTGCCAACTTGCTTATTCTCTCTTCCTCTGGCAAGATGCAAGCTGTTAGGCAGGGTTTATTTGTTTGTTTCTTTGTTTGCTTTGAGGCAGGCTTTCTCTAAATAGGGCTGGCGGTCCTGAAACTTAAATTCACACTCTGCCAACCAGGCTGGCCTTGAGCTCTCAGAGATCTGCCTGCTTCTGCCTCCCGAGTGCTGCGTTCCATCACACCCAGACTATGGCAAGATTTTAAAGCCGGTGACAAGGGCGGTCGGTGAAGGGCTGGAAGGAAGGAGTAACAATCTTCTCTCAGGGGGGACCTTGAAAGCAGATTTGTGTCAGAGTCCGCTAGGAAAGAAACCGGAAAACACTGGCTTACTCTGAGCTCAGCTCTGTGATTTAACCACAACCTGGCTACCTGCTGGGTCACAATAAACCCAGTCCTGAAAGGCCTCGCGTGGTCTTGCTTCTTTTCCAGTTTCACAGGAATGGAATCGTGGTAGTTTTTTAAATCTTGCTCCTTTTGCACAGCATTCCTGTAAAAGTCACCAGTGTCACCAGGGCCCGAGGTTTGTGTGTCTCACTGCTGTGTTGTGTTCTGTTAAACAAATACACCAACTTGTGTTTTTAAAGTGTTTCTTGTATTCCTGAGATTGCAATCACATTTTCCCACTTCCCTTCCCTCCCCAAGCCCTCCCAGATAAGCCTCCCTGCTCTCTTTTAAGTTCTGGCCCCTCCCCCTTTAAAAAACTTGTTGAAAGCGTGTGTGTGTGTGTGTGTGTGTGTGTGTGTGTGTGTGTGTATTCCTATATACATAAGTACGACCTGTTCAGTTTGTTACTCATCTGTATGTTTTCAGGCCTGACCATTTGGTATCAGATAACCAATCAGAATGCTCTTGGTGGGGCAGCAGGGTGGGGCAGGATGGGGGCAGGGCGGGAGCGGGAGAGCATTTCTTAGTTGCCTGTAGTTCTGTGTAGGGCTGGGCCTTGTGAGCCTTTTCCCACACTGTATTTTATCCATATTTTCCTGTCAGAGAGTCTTCCTGCTGACCAGGTCAGGCTGTCACTGACAGTGCTGCTATGGATATCCTTGTGTGTCTCCTGGTGTTTATAACACAGGTTTTTCTATACTTTATGCATGGCTGGATTTGGCGAATCACAGATTTCAGCTCTACTGTAGTAAATTATCTTACAATCAACCAACAGAGTAAAAATTCTCATAGCCCACTGTCTCAGTTAGGGTTATTATTACTTGATTAAATCACTATGACCAAAGCAACTCAAGAAGGAAAGGGTTTATTCAGCTTACACTTCCATATCCCTTTTAATCCTCAAAGGAAGTCACCACAGGAACTCCACCAAGGCACCAAGGCTGGAACTTAGAGGTGGGAGCTGCTGCAGAGGCCATGGAGGGGTGCTGCTCACCGGCCTGTTCCCCATAGCTTTCTCAGCCTGCTTTCTTATAGAAATCAGGACCACTAACTAAACAAGGATGGTACCATCCATAATGGGCTGGGCCTTCCCCATCGATCATGAATTAAGAAAATGCCCTACAGGCTTGCCTACAGCTGGATCTTATGGAAGCATTTTCTTAATTGGGGCTCCTTCCTCTTCGATGACGCTAGTTTGTGTCAAATTGCCATGAAACGAGCCAGTATCCGTACATTCTCCCCAACACTTTGTATCATCAGACTTTTAGTTATTGATTTGCTTTCTATGGAATTCGACTTTCTCAGAACAATCCTTGTAGCATAGTGGCACACAGTAAATATGGAGTAGTATTGCCGGTCGGTGGTGGCGCACGCCTTTAATCCCAGCACTCGGGAGGCAGAGGCGGGCGGATTTCTGAGTTCGAGGCCAGCCTGGTCTATACACAGTGAGTTCCAGGACAGCCAGGGCTACACAGAGAAACCCTGTCTCGAAACAAACAAACAAACAAAAATATGGAGTAGTATTAAATGTTTCTTAATTTTCAAGCATAAGACTTTTATGTTTGTCTTTTTGTAACTTACGAAGAGCTTTATTCCATTGCAACTGAAGAATATGTCTTAAGTAATTTTAGCCTTTTAAAACTTGTTAACACCTGACTAAAAGCAAGTTGTTGCTTGTAACTATTGCACAGGTAACAAAACCAAACAAACAACTGCGTTCTGTAGACATACCTGTTCAGTCTAGTTCTTAACAAATGTGTATATTATTTATAAAATGTCCTATGTCTGAATGTCTTTCTTTACTTATATGGCAAGAATTGTGACTATCTTACTCTACTAATTTTGTGCGACTAGCCTTGTATGTTCTGGAGTGGTGCACATATGATTAATATTTAACTTAATAAAATTGATTTAATTTTTTTATTTATTTAGTTTTATATATATGAATGTTTTTCCTTCATATGTGTGTACCGTGTGTGTACCTGGTGTGCTCAGGGATCAGAAGAGGGCACTGGAGCAGCCAGAACCGGAGTTTGGTTGACTGTGAGCCACCATGTGAGTGCTGGGAACCAAACCTGGGTCCTCTGAAAGAACAGCTCCAGTTCCAGAGGATCCAGTGGCCTCTTCTGACCTCTGTGAACATGAGTCACACACATGGCACACACATACATGAAGACAAAACACCTAAATATATAAGATAAAATATATAAAGCTAATTTTTAAAAATAGATTGACATATTAAAAAAACCAGTCCTGACAATAGTCATTGTGTTGCATTTATTAGCTTAATGTTAATACGTTTTAATATGGATTATTTTCATGCTACACCCTTCTTCTTCCATTTGTCATATCTGTCCTTTTATGTTTAAAGAGGGTTTTGTGGTTCATCCCAGGACTTAGAAAGCTGAGGCAGGCCATCTGTGAGTTCCAAGCCATCTAGGGTGACACAGTGAGACACAGTCTCCAAAATAAATAAGTAAACAAATAAATATAATAAATAATAAAATTATGATTTTATTTTATTTACTTATAAAAATAAAAGTTATATGTAGTTTGTGCTTGCTTTTTTAAAAATCTACCTTGACCATCTCTGCCCTCTAATTATAATGGTATTATAGACCACGGGGTTTATTTCAATCTTTGATAAGATTAAACTCCGGTCCTATTGCTATTTATTTTCTATTAATTCCATCTGTTCTGTGTTTGTTGATTTTTGCTTACTTTCCTCTCCGGATTTAGATTAAATGAATTTTAAGGTGGTTCCTTTCCATCTCCACTGTTTGCTCCACGGCTCTTCTTTTCTGTTTGTTCTGTAATTGTTATTTTTGAGATGTCCTTACCCACAATTCCTTGCAGTAGTGAACATTTTTCTCTGCATCATCCACTGTGGCGGCCACCAGCCAAGTATGGCTGCTGGATGTCTGAAGTGTGATGACCATGATTAAGAAACTGAGTGTTTGCATCTCTTTGTCTCAAGTCAATCTTGTTCTAAATAATAAGCAGCCATGTGCGTCTGCTGAGTACAGAAAATTCACAAGGCAGATGACTGACCGGCAGCCATCTTGAATACATACGGTGCAATTGAGCATCAGCACGACCAGGAGTGGAGATTCTCGTCTGCTTTCATTCATTGTGGTCACTAACACCATTTGCTCTTTAACTTGAAGTGTGAAATGGGTCTGAGTTTGCAAGTGTACTTTCAGTAATAGCATCCAACCTTTAGCTAGAAGCCACGCCTGGCAAGCGGCTAGCACACTGGACAGTACAGCCACACAGCTCACATCTAACCCCCTAGCTCTCCTTCACTTCCCCACTGCGTACGAACCCGTGGCAATGTGCTTTCAGTGCCTCCTGTAACCTTTACAGCTTTCTTATCATACAATGTGCGATAAAACTCCAACTAAGTCTCACTATGTAGACCTAGCTGGCCTAGAACTCACTCTATAGACCAGGCTAGCCTCAAACTCACAGAGATCCACTTGTTTCTGCCTCTCAAGTGCTGGGCTTATACTCATGTACCACCACACCCAACCTATTTCTATTTTAAATAGTTATTATCTTATCAAGAGATTAAAAAGTAAAAATATTTTTATACTTCATCAAAATGTATCACCTTTCTCCCTTTACATTGATTCAAATTTCTACACACTATAGATTTTCTCTTGCCTAAAGAATTCCAACAGGTTTTATTTTGTATCTCAAAGTATGTAGCTTTCATTGAAAGAGTATCATTAGTGAGGGGTAGTAATGGAACCTGCCTTTAATTCCAGCACTTCAGAGGCCAAGGCAGGAGGATCTTTGAGTTCGAAGCCAGCCTGGTCTACAGGGCAAGTTCCAGGACAGCCAGGGCTACACAGAGAAACCCTGTCTCAAAAGAACAAAACCAACCCACAAACAAAAATCAAGAAGAAAAAAGGAAATGTTGTTTGCTAGGAAAAACAAAGAAACTTCTGGGCTGGTCTTTTCCTTCGGCTTCCATAGATTTTCTTGGTTGTGGTTCATTAAGTAGTCGTGCATCGTGCACAAAGAAGAAATTAGATAACCTGAAGGTGAAGATCAAACTTGACCTAAAGAAGTCCATGCCTCTAATCAGCAGGAGGTAGTCTAAAGATAAAGTCATCCTTTTTCTCTCTTATCTAGTGTAGTGGGATGAAAGGCTGGGAAAGGGTGGAGGAAAGAAACACTCACAAAGTAGCAAACACTGGCTACATAAATGCATGTCCACAGTTTTGTCAACACCAAAAGAAACTATACATCAACCTAATGTACTTTCACTTTTTGCTTTGAATGAATTGAGTGTTTTCATATTCTAAAATCAAATTGCCCGGCTTGGCCACAGTGGTGCACACATTTAATCCAAGTACTCAGAAAGCAGAGGCAGGTGGATCTCTGAGTTAGAGACCATCCTGGTCTACAGAGTGAGTTCCAGGATAGTCAGAGCTACACAAAGAAACACTGTCTCAAACAAACAAAAAAATCAAATTGTGTAATAAATTTTTAGACTATTTTAAAGGTCTAAATTCTTGACTTTTAAAATTGTTTGTGTCCTAGGCTACCTCTTCAGTTTATTTGTGTCTATTTGTTTCCAGGAATTCCTCTGGCATTAAAGAAATTACCTTTTCCCGATGGTGTGTCCGGTGCAAATACTATGTTCAATGGTTCAGTTTCTCTTTGGCCTTTCTAGAAGTCCTCTGGTCACGAAAATTTTAAAATTATGTCATAGCAGCCTTCTGTTGATTTTGAATTTAGAGTCATGGAGATGGTTTGCCCACTACTCCTGTGGATCAATTAGGGAGATCTACCCACATTTTCCTCTAGGTCCTGGAGGGTTTTCATTCCGGCTACACTGTTTAACTGACCTAGACAAGGTTTATCTTAGGATATGTTATAATTATAGATTCTACTTTACCTCCCCAACCCCAAATAGTTACTGGGAGGACAGAGGTCCCTGTGCACTCAGATAGCACGAGGGAGACTGGAAATGTTAAACATACAGATCTGTGCTATCTGTAGGGCCAGTCCATACCAAGCTCCCACAAGCAAGACCAGTGATGGCTAATAGTCTAGGTGACCTTTGCATTACCTATGTGACCAGGGGCTTCCCCAAGCTCCCACAACCAGGACCAGAGGTGGCTAATAGTCCAGATGACCTCTATGCTATCTGCATGACAGAGACCACACCAGATCCTTCCCTAGGCCTTTAAGATGACACATGCAGTCTATCTTTAGAACCCATCTTTATGGAGGAAGTGACATGTCCTCTGAGAAGAGTTTCCTGGGTAATCATTTCTCCTTGTGCACAGGGGATTGTGCACCAGAAAACTCTTTTTCCAAATTGTACTTAAATATGCTTTACAATAAACTGCCAGGTATCAGACTCTAGAAGTTTGAGCCAACACTGATTATCCAAGTCAGGTTGAACCGTATTTCCTTCTTGCCTCATGGGGATGATGGATCTTTATTCTACCATCCCTGGTGTTTGCAGACAGAGAGAGAGAGAGAGACACACACACAGAGAGAGAGAGAGAGAGAGAGAGAGAGAGAGAGAGAGAGAAATAGTACTCAGATATCCCACAATAATTTATTTTAAAAGTTTTCTGTTTTATATTATAATTACATAGTAAATGTGTACATATTTTAAACTGCTACCTAAACCTTCTCTTTTACTCTGTCAGTGTATTTTTCATATGAAGCCACTGTATACCCGTTTAATTGTGAAGGTTTAATATATTTTAGGCAGGCTCCTCCTCATTGCTTTTCATTCTGGTACTTCCCTAGATGTTCTTGGGTTTTGTTTTGGTTTTGGTTAGTTGATTGGTTTTGGTTTGGGTTTTTTATTAATGTGAACTTAAGAATCAATTTGTGTAATTAAAACTCAAGACAAAAATCAAATCCACTTGCTAGAAATCTTATTGGAATTAGAACTAATTTTTATTAACTTTGTGCTTTTCATTTATTTATGTCTACTTTTTTTTAAAGATTTATTTATTTCATGTATGGGACTACACTGCTGCTATCTTCAGGCACACCAGTAGAGGGCATCGGATCCCATTACAGATGGTTTGAGCCACCATGTGGTTGCTGGGAATTGAACTCAGGACCTCTGGAAGAGCAGTCAGTGTTCTTAACCGCTGAGCCATCTCTCCAGCCCTTATGTCCATCTTTATTATCTCTAGAGAATATTAGAAATATTTTTTCATAGATTTTATACATTTCCTTTTAACACTACACCTAGGGATTTTTGTCATCGTACCTTCTTTTGAAAACTGTCTTTTGATGGCCACTTCCACATTATCTTCTAACTGGGTCTTCCTTGTACAAGAAGCCTGTTGACCCCATTTATGGCTTTCATAGCTACCTCCTCACTGGCCCGTCTTGTCTTTTACATTACTTTTTCATTGGTTCCTTGTCCTTTTCTAGATGTCTAATAAAATTCTTACAAGCCTAATTGATTTCTTCTGTAAAAATATCCGAAAGTAAAGTGTGGTGGTGCTCCTCCAGTGGTGCTCCTCTGTAATTCTAGAAGCAAGTGGCCTGTTACAAGTTTGAGGTTAGCTGTTCCAGGCCAGTTGGAAGTATACAGCATGACCTTGTCTTCAAAAGTAAATAAGTACGAAAATACTTTGGCAAGTCCCTCCTAAAGTATGTTAAATGTTGTGCACTTGATTGGCACCTCTGTCTTCCTTTAGACCTTAGAAGAATCTCCAGTGTTCCCGTATGATTACATTAAGATGCATGTAGACGAGATGAATTGTGATGTTAAAAACATATGCTTGCCGGGCAGTGGTGGCACACACCTTTAATCCCAGCACTCGGGAGGCAGAGGCAGGCGGATTTCTGAGCTCGAGGCCAGTCTGGTCTACAGAGTGAGTTCCAGGACAGCCGGGGATATACAGAGAAACCCTGTCTTGAAAACCAAAAAGAAAAAAAAAAAAAAGACTTTTCTTTCTATATACAATACTTAGTAATTTACTTACTTATTCATTAATTACTTAATGAATTTTCTAACATTGATCTAGCTTTGTGTTCGTAAAACAATTGTCACATTTTATGCTTTGATTTTATTCCTTGATATTTAGCTTTATTTTTTTTCTTTCTCTGTAGTTTTTCTGCTCCCTGTATTACCTTGTATTTTACTAGCAATGTGACATTTATATTTAATTGGAAATGTTGAAGTTTGTCTTTCTTTCCTGTGCTTTGAAATGGGGTTGGAATCAAAGGTTTTAAGGTTCCAGTTTAAACCACTTTGGTTACTCTTAGGAAGACGTTTTTTAAAAGATTTTTTTCTTTTTAATTTTATTTATATGAGTACACTGTAGCTGTCTTCGGACACACCAGAAGAGGGCATTAGATCTGATTACAGATGGTTGTGAGCCACCATGTGGTTGCTGGGATTTAAACTCAGGACCTCTGGAAGAGCAGTCAGTGCTCTTAACCTCTGAGCCATCTCTGCAGCCCTCTTAGGAAGTTTTTTTCTTTTTTAGACAGGGTTTCTCTGTGTAGCCCTGGCTATCCTGGAACTCACTCTGTAGATCAGGCTGGCCTCAAACTCAGAAATCCGCCTGCCTCTGCCTCCCGAGTGCTGGGATAAAGGCGTTTGCCAACACTGCCGGCTATTTTTTAAAAAACATGTATACTATTGTAAGGGCCCATCATTTTCTGAAGAATGACACCTCAAACTCAAATAGTATGAAAAAGCAAAGAGTGTTTTATTCTGCAGAAAGTCCAGCATGCTGGGGTCTCCCATTCCAAGATGGAGACAGTCAAGTGACTTCACAGGCCCAATTTAAAGCACATTAGGAGAATTCCCGGGTAGGTGACCTTTGTCTTGCTCCATCTCTAGGGACGTTCCAGAACCATTACTAGGGCATGGGAGCTGGGAATGTTGCTGACCCATTGCCCTTGCTTCAGGCCAGATGGTGGGGCCACTTCTGGTGTCAGGGCAGTTTCTGACTAGTTGTCTAAAGGCTGGGTTTTGTTTTTTTGTTTTCCTCTAGTAACTGACTTGCCTGGGCTTACCTGGACTTGCTCAGTTCTTAGGCCTAGTCTCCTGAACTGCCAATTTGAAGGCTGTCATGGAGTCAGCCTAGTCTTCTCACTGTACAGTCTTTTAATTGCTTCATTAAAACGAAAGAACTCAGCAAAGCATGGTGGCGCATGCCTTTAGTGCAAACATTTGGGAAGCAGAGGCTGGCAAGTCTCTGTGAGTTTGAGGCTAGCCTGGTCCATATAGTGAGTTCTAGGACAGCCAGACATACCCTGTTTCAAACACACCCGCACACACACAATGACAGAAGTCTATTTAGCTCTTAAATTATTATGATTTTTCCTAGAGGAGAAGAAAAATCTCCTACTTTCTTAATGGGTTCTTGTAAATTTTCAAAACTTTGCTTGCTTACTACCTCTCCTGAAAAGTCCTCACCTGTGGGGAGCCGCCCTAGTCGCACCCACATTCGCCATTACAAGATGGCGCCTACATCCGGCCGAGAACAAGTTGTAAACAGGCTAGTGCGCATGCACCTGGTAATTTTCCACCTCAGAGTCTCAGCCTCTCTCGTGGCGTCATCTGACCTGATGTGCAGGGAGCCAATGGGGAAGCTCCACGTCCCAGGCGAGCGCTGTGACCTATATAAGGGACGGGTGTTCTGTTGTTCGGAGTCTCCACTCGTGGCAAGCTTATGCTCTCCCTCTCAAGATGCATTAAAGCTTTACTGCAGAAGGATCCTTTGTGTGCCGCGTCGTTCTTGCTGGCGAGACGGTAGCGCGGGACACTCACCGAGCTCCTGGGTGGTGCCAAGACCTTTCCTAGCTGTCCACTGAACAGTGTTCATTAAATAACACACTAATGGCATGACAGCCCCCAGTAGGCCGGTGTCTTGAGGATAAGAATCCTAGACTGCCTTCACTTGTTACCCACCAGTGTCTAGTGCCAAGCATTGTGCTTAGCACGTAGTAGGAGCTTCAATAAGAGGTTGATGACCACGTTGAAATAGATCTGTCTCAACCCATCTGGTTGGTCTCAACTCATCTTCTTCCTGCCCTAGCTTTTTAAGTGGCTCCTTAGGTTATACATGAGCACACGGGGGCCTGGGAGGAGAAGGAGCCATGTTGCTTATGATCACCACCAACCCTACTAATTCTGACATTAAAATATATCAAATTCTGGGGATGGAGAGATGGCTCAGCGGTTAAGAGCACTGACTGTTCTTCCAGAGGTCCTGAGTTCAATTCCCAGCAACCACATGGTGTCTCACAACCATCTGTAATGAGATCCGATGCCCTCATCTGGTGTGTCTGAAGACAGGGACAGTGTACTCGTATACATAAAATAAATAAATTAAAAATATATATCAAATTCTCCCACTTCTTGTGGGAACTGCCTTCAACCCCATCATTATTGCCTAGATTACTTAGACTACTGTTCTCATGTCTTTGATCCTTGCCCTGCCACACATAATTCTTCCTCAGGAAGCCAGGGTGGCCCCTTAAAAATGCTGGCTTGGTGATTCACTTACCTAAAACCCAGTAGTGGGTTCCCATTCTTTGGAGACACAGTTCAGAAATTCTAACGTGTCCCCAAGCCTCCACCTGGTCTGGAGTCTCTCTACTGTTCTGGGCCTTCGTCTGTGTCATCTATTATCCATTCTGGCCTCTTTCTCTTCTCTCAGAGTCTTTGTACTCTCTGGTGCTTCAGCATCACTTCTCGAACCTTCTCCTCACCTTTAATCTGGTTTTCCCACCCATCTTCCAGATCTGCACTCAGGGAACTATTTCTTGACTGTCGTGGAATTTTAATCCAGCAACATGGCTACTCTCAAGAGGGATCATGTCCAAAAACCTAGGTCTGTGTGATCCGGCTGGAATACACAGCTTTAATCCCTCTGGTCAGAATCCAGAACTCTCTTAGTACACACCTTTAATCCCCCAAAATGAAAGTAAAGTTAGTTTGTAGAAGGAAGCAGCCATGTTTGAAAGTGATGTCTAATTGAGTGGCAGATAAAGTGACGAATCAGAAGGATTTGACAGAATGAGTCAGAGACAGGATATGTTCAGCTTTCATGAAAACAGACAAGAAAGGGAGGCTACTTAAGAGCAGCACAGAGTGAGTCAGGAGGGGAGGGCAGTTCAGTTCAGGCCATGCCATGGAGTTCAGTTGAGTTCCTGCAGTTCTGTTCAGCTCCATTCTGTTTGTGCAGAGTGCAATCAGTGAAGTTAAGTTTGTGGAATTCAGAGGCAGTTTTTCCAAGAAGGGCAATTCAGCAAGAAGCTGAGAACAGCCAGTTTGAATCAGTCAGCTTGGAGAGGAGCAGAGTTAAACCAGCCAGCCAGACTTCAGAAAGAACCAGAAAGGGTGAGCTTAATCAACAGGAAGCCTCTGAGAGGACAATTACATCTGGCGAATAAAACCTACATTTCCACTTGGCCTTCCACCCTGAATGATGTCCTTCCTTGAATGATCCTATTCTTCGTCAACTTTCTGTTCTATTCTAGTATGCAATGTAACAACATGTAATATGCTGAATCATTTATAAATAACAAAAGTTCATTCATCACAGTAATGGCCATTTGTGGTTCACGATCTAGGTGCGATTCATGTGTGGTGAGAGCTCCTCTCTCATAGATCCTCATTCTTTCACTTCCATCCTTCCTGACAGATGGAGGAAGAATCTCTCTGGGGTCTCTTTTATAAGGACATTGGCCACATTCACAAGCACTCATCTTCCAGAAGCTCACCGCCTAACACTATCCTGGGGGCTAAGATTTCATCATATGCGTTTTTGGGACAACATATGCATTGCACCTTTTCTGTGTGGTGTGCCTCGCTATTGTGACTCTGCAGGTTTTAAATGGTTTTGTAATGCTTATTTCTCACATGGAACTGTAATTTCCCTGGAGTTGGGGGTATGTTTATCATGTTCTTGGCAGTATCATCAGCATCTCTCATAGTTAACAGAAATAGTAATAGCATTTAATCAATACACGTTGAAAGGACCGGGTGGGAGGCTAGAGAGATGGCTCCCAGCAACCACATGGTGGCTCACAACCATCTGTAATGGAATTTGGTGTGTCTGAAGAAAGCTACAGTGTACTCATATACATAAATTAATATTTTTTAAAAAGAAAAGACAGAAGGATAAATGGATGAATCTATTTAAAAAACAAGGAGTCAAGGAATGTACTAATTACGGAACTTTGGGGAAGGAGTCTGAAAGAACAAATGCTCTCTTTGCCCTCCAGGGGGAGACTTGCTCCTGTCAGAAGTGGCAAAGGCCGAACCGGAGCAGAAAATTCTCAGATGGAGCCTAGTTTGCTTTTCAGGTTTCTGGAACAGCTTCAGGCAATCTGGCCTCTTTCCTAAGACAGTCCCTGTTACTCTCCACCAGATGTTCTCAAACTGTGGGCTTGACCCCACAGAGGTCGCCCAAGAGCATCAGTGAACACGGATTACAATTCGCAACAGTAGCAGAATTACAAATTATAAAGTAGCAAAGGACTAATTTTTCTCCTAACAGTAGCAGAATTACATGTTATGAAGTAGCAATGAAATAATTTTATGGTGGTGGGTCATCACAACATGAGGAACTGTGTTAAAAGCACTAGGAAGGTTAGGACCCACTGGTGTAGACCAGTCAATTATACCAGCAAGTGGGCATTTCAAATCTCTTGTTTCCCTTCCATAGCCAAGAAAACAAAACAAAACAAAAACAACAACAAAAAACTTTCCTGCAAGAGTTCATCCACTTTGGTGTTTGCCAGATGATTAAACTGCAATGCTTATGTTCTTGGGAAAATGTAGCATGTATATGTTATTTCAATGTTATCATTAATGTTAACCGAGCTTTTACCGTAATCCTTCAATATACCTCTAGCATTCTTTATGAAGTCATAAGTGTTTTTAAATTATTTCTGGTAGTGGAAAATATTGGGTTTGTTTAGGACATAATAAAGGCAATTTTCATTAAAAAAAAAATTCATTATTTTTCCCAATC
Source organism: Rhynchomys soricoides (assembly GCA_019843965.1). NCBI lineage: Eukaryota > Metazoa > Chordata > Mammalia > Rodentia > Muridae > Rhynchomys > Rhynchomys soricoides. The sequence continues at coordinate 14,466,664 of JADRCH010000028.1, read as the reverse complement.
CCTGGAGGAAATGAAAAGCAAAGGGCAGCAGCCTTTGAACGTTGAGAGGGTGTTTGCCTCTGGCAGTTTCTGAAAGACCCCTTGTTTAATCCTGAGTCGTCTTGGGAACCACTCCAGCTGCACACTAATACTGCTCTGCTCCAGTGGGGTAACTCAGCCTAAACTTGAATCCTGTCTCCTTCCAACTTTCTCTTTATTCTGGTTCCCAAATCTTCTTTACAGTTTTCCCCTGATTTGGTCTCTGATCCTCTTTCTTTCTCAGCTCAGAGAAGACAGTCTTCTGTCCCTGTCTTTGGGAGGTCACTTTTCCGTAGTTCAGATTACCTTGGATTTGACCTAAACCTGCTGTCTTAGTTGTGGTTTCTATTGCTGTGATGGGCATTGTAATCAACAGCAACCTGGGGAAGGTTTGTTGGGCTTACATATCCTGAGTCACAGACCAGTGAGGGAAGCCGAGCTAGGAAAGAACTCAAACCTAACAGGAACCTGGAGGCAGGAGCTGATGCAGAGGTCATGGAGGGTGCTGCTTGCTGTACCTGATGTCTGGCTCAGCCTGATTTTGTTTTGTTTTGTTTTCCTATGCAGCCATATTGTGAGTACATGTTTAATATTTTTCCTTGAGAATACATTTTTTCATACGATACATTTTAATTACAATTTCTCTTCTCCCAACTCCTTCTAGACCCTATCCACCCACCCAACTCTCAGAGAACAAACTGAAATACATAATAATGGATAATAACAATAAATAAATATGATTGGAAACAAATAAACCTGAATGGGACAAAACAAGCAGAAAAAAAAGAGCCCAAGGAAAAACATAAGAAATACATGCAGATGCTGAGACGCACACACGCATTCAGACACACTGAAAATCCATAAAAACAAAATTGAAAACCATAATATATAAGTAAAAGATCTATAAATAAAAGCCTAGACAAAGCTGTCTGACAAAACCCTCCCAAGGTACAAGGTATTCATTTTGTATCGGCCATCTGCTGCTGGGTATGGTTATTTGTACCCAATGAGACTCTGTTACAGAAATCTAATTTATCATTCCTAAGTGATTATCATGTTCCAAGATAAATTCTAGGTTAGGGATGGGGGCTGGTGTCTACTTCTCCTCCCAACACTGGAGCCCCAGCTTACTTAGCCCTGCGCGGGCACAGGTCATGTTACCACGGTTAGTGCCCTGCGCAGGCTCAGTTCATGCTGCCATAGTCACCAAGTTCATAGTTGAATCGATCATCCTGTGTCTAGATGGCCTCCGTTCCCGGGTGTCTTCCATCCCTCTTGGCTCTTACAATCTTTCTGCCTTCATTTCTGAAGTTTCCTGAGCCCTGGGGGGAGGGATTTAGTGGAGACATCCCATTTAGGACTGACTGGGTGTTCCAAGGTCTCTCACTCCGCATTTTGTCCAGTTGTGAGTCTCTACGTTTGTCCCAATCTACGGTAGGAGGAAGCTTCTCTGATGATGGCTGAGACACTGACATATGAATGCCCAAACATTCCTTAGCAGAACAATGGATTTGGTTTTTCTCTAGGTCCGTGGTGTGTCTAGTCTCCTGCTGTTGGTTATCAGGGTGGTATAGGACATAAGTTCTATCTCATGGGGTGGCCCTTAAATCCAATCAGATACTTGTTGGTTATTTCTACACTTGTGTTCTTGTTGCACCAGGTATGTCTTGCAGGCAGTCACCTGTAGTGTGTAGTTTTAGCTACCCCACTTTAAGCTCCGGGTAAACCATGTTACTAGCCCCGCTCATGTTCCCTAGGATTTGTGGATGAAAGACACACACACACACACACACACACACACACACACACACTAGCTTATTTTAATCTGCCTTATTGGCTCAATTGCTGGGTGCTTCTAATCTCCCATGGTAGTGTGCTTTTCCTAATACTCTTAGCTCAGCATCCTAAATCTGCCCTCAACTTTAGATGCTCAGTTACCTTCTTGCTTAGCAACCCAAAACTGGCCTCCGTTTAGTTGTTAGTCTTCCACCTGGGGAAATGGCCTTTGGCGCTCCACCTGAGATTTCACATGGCTGGTCGCCTTTTCTCCCTCCAAAGCATGGTGAAAATCCCCCTTTTTGCTGTATCTCTTAGCCTGCCTGTGGGGATCCAGAAGTCCCACCTCTTTCTTTCCACCCAGCAATTGGCCCCTGGTATCTTTATTGATCAATCAAGAACCAAATGGGGAACAGGACTGTAGCATCAGAACCACTTCCTACAGCCACCATTGCAGATGAAAGAGTTTGGCTGGGCAGTGGCGGCTCACGCCTTTAATCCCAGCACTTGGGAGGCAGAGGCAGGCGGATTTCTGAGTTCAAGGCCAGCCTGGCCTACAGAGTGAGTTCCAGAACAGCCAGGGCTATACAGAGACACCCTGTCTCGAAAAAACAAAACAAAAAAAAAAAAAAAAAAAAGAGTTTGTAACTGGCTCGGTATTTACCACCATTCCCCTTTGGTCATGTGCAGAGGACCTTCCAGTACCATGAACACTAGCAAGGGTGAAGGCTCTAAGCGAGCAGCAGCTAGACTTCTCCCAGTTCAGTGAATTATGTGTCTTCAGCAATACAGAGATGCCATCAGTATGCAGAGAAGGATCAAAAGCTTTGGCGACAGGCTGGGTTGTTTGGGGTTTCCATGGAGCCCCTTTGGACAACTACTCAGATGACTCAATTCCCAGCACTGAAAGTTTTATTTGATGGGGAGAGATGTTGATGGTTTGCTTTCTTACAGCACCCAGGACCACCAGCCTAGGGATGGTGCTACATCATTAAGAAAATGCCCCCCAGGCTTGCCTACAGCCTGACTTTCTGGAGGCGTTTTCTCAGTGAGTTTTCTCCTCTCAGATGACGCTAGTATAAACTAGATAACAGCTTTATACAGCATGTAAAACTTCTCTTCACAAATATGGCCTACATTTTGTGAACCTAACCCTTGAATTAGGTGTTCTCAGATTCCATTGTATAGGTCAGTAAACTGAGGCTGAGATACAAAATGCAACTTGCTCAAAATTGGAATGTTGGTTCCTACTGTGCTTACATGGTGTTATGTTGTGTCTAAATATAAAGAATTACATTAGCACTCTGGAGGCAAAGGCAGGAGGATCTTTGTGAGTTCAAGGCCGGCCTGGCCTACAAAGATCCAGGTCAGGCAGGGCTACACAGAGAAACCCTGTCTCAAAAAAGTTACATTAAGTGATAACTCTAAACAGTAAGTAAGTTCAGACAAAGGTAAACTATGCTACTGTGTTACTGGGGGAAAGATATTTTCTCAGCAAGCTAGATAGAGGGTGACACCTGGATCCTAATTTTTCACTCTGTCCTGTTAATTTCAATCCATCCCTTCTTTCTGTCATGTTTAAGAGTATCTCAAATTCCTTTGGTTTCTGTTGTTTGTTTGTGATAAGAGCATTTGGAAAAAGTCCCTCCTTACATTTAAGTCACCTGTCTCTAGGAAGGACACGGGAAAAACTGCCATCAGCATCAGACATATGACCCCAAAGAAGGCAGTCTGAGGCAGTGATGTTTTTGACGAGTTTGGCCAGAGCCCAGAAAACTTGTGAAAGGCGTTCTGCTGCCACTTAGAAGCTTGCAACGCAGAATTCCTCTCCTCCAGCTTCCTGTCACTCCAGAGGATCTTCGGAAAATAGGTGGAGACAATAAGAGAGATGGACGATTTGTTTCACTCTTAAAAGGACTTACATACATGGCTTAAAAGGCACGACATCAGATCTGCCTGCTGGTTCACTCCCATGGCCTCTACATAGTTTGGATACTAATAGTCCATGTTGATGACCGCCAACAGCAGTGGGTACAACCATAACAGCATTATCAAGTTGCCAGCTCAAGTTCATACCCAGCTCTGAAAATAGAAACACTAGTTAGACTGACAGTTAACACCATCTACTGGGCCCTTCTTAAGGGCAGGATTGGAATTAATGTAGGGAGAAAGACTTGAAAGTCTTCTGGGAAACACAGCACACAGAGCATAAACAAAACAAACAAGAAACAAAAACAACCCCCACCCAAACTCATAGATTGCTTCAATTTAAACTACAGAGAACAGAGTTAACTACATACAGTGAGCACAAAGGGATGAGACTCAGATGTGGAATGCACAGGTCATGGAGTGCGGTCAAAATGCAACTTTGTTCTTTTGGCATTTAGCGTCTTTTCAAATGCTTTGCTTAGGAGCTGGGGTTAGGTTATCTTCCTTGGTTTCTGAACAGAAAAATAAACAGACGCCAGACAGTGGTAGCACATGACTTTAATCATGACTTTAAACGGCACTTGGGAGGTAGAGGCAGGCAGATTTCTGAGTTCAAGGCCAGCCTGGACTACAGAGTGAGTTCCAGGACAGCCAGGGCTACACAGAGAAACCCTGTCTTGAAAAAAAAAAAAAAAGAAAGAAAGAAAGAAAGAAAGAAAGAAAGAAAGAAAGGAAAACTAAGCAGACCTTTACTGTTTGGTTCATTCTCTGACGTCAATCTTTTACAGAGCAGTCCCTTGAAATAATAATAAAAGTCTAGATTTAGTAATTAGAATGTTTCTAGTCCGAACTGTTAGTCATATTGTCAGATCTCCATGCGAAGGTATTAATCAGTCTAAGACTGCCCTGTCCTTCCCTCAGTGGGGCCCACGTCTGGTGGCCACCAGCCTTTGGCTTTCCACCAAAACTCTCCTCCCCATTAGCCTGCTGCTAGTCCATCTGCCTGTGTAGAAGCAGGAGGAGGAAGGATGCCGGAATCCAGAAGGCTGCTCTTTGGAAGGTCAACAGATGGTAAAAGCTGATTTTTTCCCCCTTTGACGCCTTTAACTATTCTTTAGAGATTCCCGTCAGCAAAACCCTCATAAGTAAATGCATTTTGCTTAGAGAGACATGGAAATGCTAGTCTACAACAAACCGTGGATTTTAAGATTCCTTTGTCTGTCCCTAACTTCAGCCATCTGGTTCCCCCATGCCTCTAGACTGCTCTTAAGGCGGTAGGCAACTCTGCCGTGTCTGCCTGTTACATGGCCAACAAGGATACATTCATTTTCTGCAGCTGCAGCCCTCTCCCACTTACGGCGGAAATGTAACATAATGATTGACTTGGCAACATCAGGGAACACATTTCAAATTCTCCAGTGCCAAGGAACCTTATTTGCTCGAGAAGAAAGAAATATTTGGCCGGGCAGTGGTAGTGCTCGCCTTTAATCCCAGAACTTGGGAGGCAGAGGCAGGCGGCGAAAGAAAAGCTTTTCCTCCCCTCCTCCCCTCTCGGGAGATAAGGCCGCCTAGCTAGCAGATCTTTCCTGTGGGATGGGCATTCCTCCCCTCCCATCTCCAGAGATAAGGTCACCTAGCTAGCAGATGTCCCCTCCCCCCCTCCAAGCACACGGGAGAAACAGGTTAGAAAGCACGTAGGCTGGGAGGGAGGGGCTGATTAAGCCCCTGCTACCTCATTCCCTAAAGACCAGTTTAAAAGTCACACGGTTCTGCCAATCACATTGTACCTAATGGCAGCTGCTCTAAAATCCTATTTAAGGTCCCTGAGCGAGCTCTGGGGGTCACTCTCCCATCTTGGTATGTAGAGCAGCCTCAGCATGGTGATGAATCAATAAATTTCTCTTGCATTTTGCATCAATCCCCAACTCCATGTGTCCATTCAGAGGGTGTTTGGTAAGTTAAGAGTCTTACAGCAGATTTTTGAGTTTGAGGCCAGCCTGGTCTACACAGTGAGTTCCAGGACAGCCAGGGCTACACAGAGAAACCCTGTCTCGAAAACCAAAACAAAACAAAAAAGAAATATTTGAATGGTTGGGCTGGTTTTCCCTTTGAAGCTCTTCCCAGGTCTCCCTCCTGTGTGCTCCTGGTTTCATTTTGGGTAAAACTATTCTTCACCATGGACCTTGGACACAAAAACCCGTTGGCATCCCTTGTCTTCCAATCCTTAATGAAAAGGAACCACACTTCATCGCTGTCCCCTGAAAAGCTGAGACCCCAGAAAGTAAACCCTCAGGAAACGTCCTGGAAAATCTAGAGCAAAGTCTCCAAAGCACCTCAGAACAACCTGGATGGGTAGTCTATTTTATCACCACTGGCAAAATGCAATCATTCATGCATTTATAAAATGTTGATTTTTTTCCCCTCATAACCTAAAAGCTTAGTATTTACTGCTTATTAAATTTGGAGATTGTGTTGGGGAGAGGAAAAATAATTGTCTTCTCAGAAAAAAAAATCCCCAGTGCAGCAGGAATTATAGACATTTTTTAAAATAGCTTGTCTGAAAAAGAAGAAAAGAAGAAAACCAAGAGCAACCTAAAATTGAAAAAAGAACAAAAACAATATTAGATTTTAAATGTGACAAAAAGTCAGTTTTACAAAAAGATAATGTTAGAAAGATTTCATGTATATTTGAATTTATTTATTTATTTATATGAGTACATCGCTGTCTTCTGACACACCAGAAGGAGGCATCAGATCTCATTACAGATGGCTGTGAGCCACCATGTGGTTGCTGGGTATTGAACTCAGGACCTCTGGAAGAACAATCAGTGCTCTTAGCCACTGAGCCATCTCTGCAGCCCCCATGTTTGAATACTTTTATAACAGAAGTAATATTAAAATTTAAAATTGAGAATCGTTGTTGTTCTTATCTTTCTTCAGGAAGGAGGCACTAGAAGAAGAAAAAGTAGAACAGACACTGTAGGCTTTGCATTTTTTTTTTTTTTTTTTCTGAGACAGGGTTTCTTTGTGTAGCCCTGGCTGTCCTGGAACTCACTCTGTAGATCAGGCTGGCCTCGAACTCAGAAATCCGCCTGCCTCTGCCTCCCGAGTGCTGCAATTAAAGGCGTGCGCCACCACTGCCCGGCAGACTTTGCAATTTTATAATGAAGTGCTCCCAGCATTTGTTGTACAGTACCATCACCACAGCTCTTTGAATTCGGGCAACCGAGAAAGCATTTTGGAAGCAAGACTTTGTTTTGTACTTGAAATCAAAATTTCTAGACATAGAAGGATATTTAAGTACTATTACTGCCAACACTAGAGAAAGCTGATACTCGGAGAAATTGAGTGAAATACATCAGTCTCAAAACCCTAATCGTGTACTCTTCCATCTGTGCTGGGTCGTTGAACTAGAGTTGGCCTAGAACCTCCGAAGAGAGGTGGCTGCCACCATTCAGGTTATAGTACTTTGTCTCGCTAGATCCTTTGACCCTCTGCTGTGTAGATATGCAAACCTGTTTTTTGTTATGTAGTGGGTGAATTCTCAGAGAGAGCGCAGTGGTTCAAATAAGCTAGGCTTCATCAGATCAAGAACAGAGAGAGGCAGTCACCGGCCGCTTGCTCTGTCCGTTATGCGACGCTTACACTCTTAGAAATGGGTGGTGCTAAATCCAGAAGATTATGGGGGTGAGGCGTCGGGACTGTTCGCGTACATAGACTCTGGGAAGCTGACTAGAGGGGTGTCCTTGTCCACACAGACGCAGACTTATAGGTTTAAAATTCGGGACTTTCCTCCACCATTGGACCAGGACGCGAGGCCAGAGGCTAGGGGTGAGCTAGCGATCGCGCCCACGCCCACTGCCGATTGGCAGCGACGGAGCAAAGCCGCTGACTCCTTAGGAAAGTTTTAAGAGCTGTCGCCTTACAGTCTGCGCAGGCGCTCTCGGCTTGCTCACATTGGCCAGCGCGCAGGCGCCCATGCCACCCGCGCTGTAAACCCGGGGCTGCTGCGAGCCGCTTCTGCTTCCGGGTCACGCCTTGACAGCCGCTTCCCGGACCGATCTGCCCAGCTGTTCGGTGAGTGCAGCCGTGGGTGCGGGACGGTGTGAAGCCAGGCCCCCCGAGCCTGCGCTTCGCAGCCTGTTAACGCCCTTTAGCCGCCTGCCCGGGCTGCGTGCGTCCGGACCGGGCCGTCGTTCCCGGTCTTTGCGGGTGGGGGGGGGCGGGGGCTGATCGGCGCCCCAGGGTGCAGGCTGAGGCTCCTGAGACTCGCCCAAATTGCTGCGAGCGCCCCGGGGTTCCTGCCGCAAGGGACGTCGCAGCCCTGGCATTTGCTGCCCTGGCCCCCGCCCATCCCCATTGGTCCAGATCCGGCAGCTGCGAGCCTCCAGCTGTCTCCGGCCAGGCCAAGGGTCACCGCGGGGGCGAGGCCCAGGCCGGCCCAGAGCAGGGTCTGTTGGGTGGCTTTGTGCATTGCTTAAAAAAAAAAAGTTTCTGTACATTCCATAGCGGGAGGGGAGAAACAGGGCAAAGGACAAATGAGTCACAGCTGAGGAAATGACCCACCAGGGTCAGACTGCAGGGTTCTGGTCACCGGAAGGTAGATTATCTTGATCCATCCTGACAGCAGATGCTCTCCTCGCTGAAGGCACAGTTTCACCTGGAGCTTCAGGGTAGTTTAGAGTTCTTAGCCTGGAATCCAGGAACAGAAGTAAAATGAGTGCAGGGTTTAGTGTCATCTGCTTAATATACCAGAATCTTAACACAACCACATCAGGCCAAGCTTAACGCTTTTTGTCCCATCTGTCCAACACCATTGCTGAAACATGGACTATATACTTTTGCGCCCACTCCCGCACTCTGTGCTTTTTTGTCCCCTTTGTTACAAAATTTAAGAAAAAGGATTTGCCAAATTCTAAGCAGCCACTACCGAGTCATACAACCACAGCCTCGTATACGTTTCGGATAGCTGTAAATCGCTACTGATTAGCAAAAAGGAACTACTAGAGTTTGTACTTCATTATCGAATGTATAAAGGGATACCCCCCCCCACAAAAGCAGATATATATTATAAATTATCAAAAATATTTTTCAGATTTGCGCTTCTTAGTAGTTGCATGCGTAATTACAAAAAATTAGTAGGTTCTATAGTAAAAGCTTTTGCTTCTGAGTCACACCTTGACAGCAACTTACCTAACCCAGAGGTTTGGTGAGTGGGATCCTGGTTGCTCGACGCTGTGATGCCAAGTCAAATATGGGTTTAACTGCCCAGCAGTGGTGGCGAACGCCTTTAATCCCAGCACTCGGGAGGCAGAGTTTGAGGCCAGCCTGGTCTACAGAGTGAGTTCCAGGACAGCCAGGGCTACACAGAGAAACCCTGTCTCGAAAAAACCAAAAAACAAACAAACAGAAAAACCCTTTACTGTTGGGGGAGGGGTTGATATTTTAATAAGATCATAGACTCCTAAGCAAATATTCCAAAGAGTTGGAGCTGTTTATTATGCTTTCTCTCCAGTTTTTATAGGTGAGGTTTTTTTCCCCATAAGAATGGACCACGTCATGTGTCCATTTAACAAGTCTTCAGTAGTTAAAACTTTTTTTTTGTAGTTGAATCTAAGTATGTTGAATTATCTTCTTTCACCTCTTATCCTAGAATTCTCCGACATAAGTGTCAACATATTTGCACAACCTGTTGACTGGCCAATTATTAAAATGTTTGTAAAATCTGCTTATTACCCATAACTGAAAGCATTTTTAATTGGCTTGAAGTTTTGAAAATTTATGTTGATTCCAGAGTGTTTATATGCTTACTCTCCCCTTAATTCAGAATGTTACCTTATTTCTTGGGTTTTTTTCTTTCTTTTGAATATTTGAAAAATCTTTCACAGATGACTTATCATCAAGATAGGTTTATCCCATTGCCTCCCGTTCCTCACAGGTGTCGAGCAGCCAGTGTTTGTTGTGGGATGCAGTGGCTGGCTTTACTGAGCGAGAAGACGGAGAACCAATGATGTGTGCCTAACTATATTGTAAGACAAGGGTGTAAGGAACCTGAAGGTGCTACCAATAATAACAAAAATTCAGAGCAGGGGGAGAGAGCGCCGTGTTCTCTTCAGTCTTCAGAGGCTGTAATCACTGATGCTCTTGGAATCTGTTTTTATAATGGGGAGCCCTCAAAAAAAAAAAAAAAAAGCTTACCATAAGGAGAGGTAAACTGAGTGATACTGTGTGTCTGATTTGTTTCAGGCAGTGTGGAGCATGTGAACATACTGTGAACCTTGAGGAGCTCCAGTATGTGGTATATTATGCAGAGCATTCAGAGCAAATACTCCCTCTCCGAACGCCTGATCCGAACAATCGCTGCCATCCGCTCCTTCCCACACGACAATGTAGAGGACCTCATCCGAGGGGTGAGTGGGCTGGTGCTGACAGAGCAGACCTCTGATGGGGGGGATGAGGGGAGATGGAGGGGGGTGTTGGAGTGTATGTGATCCCTGCTAACCCCTATGGGTTTTCAAGTTGCAACCTTGGTTTTAGCACATAGTCTGCGTTCATCGGTGGTTTTAGCCTGTTTATTAAAACGTGTTCTCCCTAATGATGATTCGCCTGCTTTCTCCTTTTCACTGCCTGTCCCTTCATAAAATATGTTGCAGATAACCCTCCTCTCAGGGTTTGGTTTGGTTTTGTAAAATCTTCCCGGATGTGGTGCATGCACAGGTATGAAAGCCACGCAGCTCTGAACATGTTTCACTAGGGGTAGCGGCGGGCGGCGTCAGCTTTTAAATCCTTGAAGGTTTCCTTCAAGCCTAGGTTCTGGTGATTACATGGGAAGATTTTACTATCCTGCGTGGTTACAACAGCTACCAACCAGTTTTAGTTCCACAGAAGACACCATCCCCCTAAAGGGCGTGGTAATTACAGACAGAGAAAATTAGAGACTGGAGAGGTGGCTCAGTGATTGAGTGAGAACCCATAGCAGGCAGCTCACAACCGCCTGTAACCGTAGCCCCAAGGAATGTGAGGCCATGCAGAAACTTGCACAGGGACACATGCACATAATTTAAAACAATTCTTGTTTTGTTTTTGTTTTTTAAAGAAAGGAAACACCTTCTCTGTCCTCTAAGCATAGCTCTCTATAGTTCTGTCATGTGACAGGTGCCCTAGAACGTTTTGGTGCCCGTCCCCCTTTGAAGAGAAGTAACAGAATAACGTTTTAGAAAATGTAACCATGTAGTTCCTCTGCATTTCATGGTTTAAAACAACTTGAGGATCTTCTCTGTCAGTCCAGTGCTGTAAGTGCTTCAGAGCTGCACCCCTGCCAGAGGAAGGTGTGTGGACAGCTCTTTCTCAGCAGAACAGGGTGGGAAGACTCAGTAGTAGGAGCTTCATTGTGTTCTAATCCCAGCACCTCTGCCGAGTCACTGGGCTCTGGTTTGAATGCTGTACTTTGAATCTTCCTTATCAGACTCGGAATAGTGCTGAGATGCAGGCTCCTTTGAAGAGTTTACAGACAGAACATTAAGATGGCCTTATAGTTGGTGAGGGTCATTTGTTGGCTTGCAAAAAGAGCTTGACAGTCATAAAAATGAGACTGTCAGGCTGAGGCCAGAACTTTCAGAGCGCGGTAGCCATAGCCAGTCAGTAGATGGTCTTTTTGTCCAGGTGGTCATTTTGGCAGGCTGTGTTGTAGAGAAACCTAATAGCTTAATCTGGGGAACTATGCACTACCTGCATGCCTGGTGCCTGAGGAGGTGGTGCTAAGAATCAAACCTGCGTCCTTCACAGGAACAACAAGTGCTCTTAACCACTGAGCCATCTCTCCTGCCCCTGCTCTGGGGAACTAACTTCCTTTTCTTCTTCTTCCGTATTCCCCTGGTTTGAGTATTGGGCCTCATCACTAGAGAAATAGGTACTTGCAGTTAGGTATATTCAGGCTTAGGAATCCCCTCTCCGTTAAGTCGGTTCTGTGTCTTCCGAACTCCTTTCTGCAGGGAGCAGATGTGAACTGCACGCATGGCACACTGAAGCCCCTGCATTGTGCCTGCATGGTGTCCGACGCTGACTGCGTGGAGTTACTCCTGGAGAAGGGAGCAGAGGTCAGTGACGTTTTCAGTGCTTCCACATTCGTGAGTCATAAAAACTCGACCCTCGTGCTTACTTAGAATTTCTCTCTGCACCTTCCGGCTTATGTTGTAGTTCCCGGTGACATCAGCACCTCTGTTACTAAAGCGAGGTGTAACCATGAATCCACATGATTCCAAGGATCTTATCCCTTTGCCTTTCTTGTTTTTCCTTCACTTAAGCTGTCCATGACTCCAGGAAGGAGTTTGATTTCTTTCCTTCCCTGCCTGCCTTCTGGGTTGGTCATGTTTCCATTGCCTCCTCCTGTTGATTATCCAGTTACATAAGTTCAAGGCTTCTCAACTCTGATTAATTTTAAGCCATGTGAGGTAGATAGTCTTAGACGTGTGAGATCCTGTAGAGTCTTACCATGGGCTATCCATTCCTCAGGATCTGGTCACTTGTGCTTTTTTCCCCACTAGCTATTTTTAGCATATATTGGTCTTACTGTCTTTGTAATGTATCTTAAGATAAAGATCCAAAATTAATTTTTGAAAGTAGACTCATGGTATTGGCATGAAGCTGCATAATGTAAAGGATGATGAAAGGGATAGGCTCTGAACCAGGCATATGCTGGTTAAGTATTCACCTGCAATCCCAGCGCTGGAGGGCTCAGTCGAATAGACTGCAAGCTGGAAGACAGCCTGGATAGATAACAAGACCTTGTCTAAAGCTGACCGTCCTTCATCCCCAAAAGGACTTTGGAACCAGATTTCATGCTTGCGGTTGTGTGCCTTAATGGATTCCTTAAACCCTTCCTCTGCCTCAACTTCCTCATCTAAAAAAAGGGTGTGTACTAAGATTGAAAGGGTTTGGGTTGCTGGCTTGCGGCCGCTGCTAAGTAAATACATGACAAATTAATGTGGCAAGCTTGGCTGGTAAGCAGCCCTGAAAGTGGCATATGCTGAGGTGACAAGCCGTCAAGCCAGTGTGAAGTCCCACACACACTGGACAGTAAGCTGAAGAACCCAGTTCCACCATAGCACCATAGCATACAGCCACGATGGGTCTCCAAGTATACGTTTGTGATTAAACAAACTAGTTATAGATATAGCTAGTCTATAATGTTGTGTGACCAGAGTGAAAGTGAGGCTTAACGAAGTAAAACCGTTAACGCCATTACATGGTTTGGTTTTGCTTTATTGCATTGTTTGGTGTGGTGGTTTGAATAGGCATGGCCCCCTAGATTCTGTTTGGATACTTGGCCCATGGGGAGGGACATTATTAGGGGGTGTGGCCTTGTTGGAGGAAGTATGGCTTTGGGATCTCATATGTTCAAGCTAGGCTTAGTATAAAACACTGTAGTCTCCTGCTGCCCGTAGAACACTCAGCTCCTTCTCCAGCTCCTTATCTGCCTGGACGCCGCCATGCTTCCTACCATGATACTGGACTGAACCTCTGAACTGTAAGCCAGCCCCAATTACATGTTTTCCCTTATAAGAGTGGCCTTGGTCATGGTGTCTCTTCACAGCGATAGAACCCAGCGATGGAGTTGGTACGGGGAACTGGGATTTTGCTGAGATAGGCCTGACCGTGCTTTTGGAAAGAATATCAATTTGGGGACTGTGGATTAGGAAGGCAGTGGAAGGCCTTAGGTGTGGCTTGGTAAGAGAAGGAAGACGGCTGTATTGAGGGTGGTTCGAACCATGAGGTCCTGGCTCAAGAGGTTTCAGAGGAGAAGAATTTTAATGTGGCCTAGAGATCGTTCTTGTGGTAATTTGGTGACGAATGTGGCTGCCTTTTGCCCTGGTCTGAAGAGTCTGCTGAGGCTAAAGTGAAGAGATTTAGATTAATCAAATTAGCAAATGAAATCTCAAAGCATCCTAACCTCAGCATGGAAGCATGTGGTTAGGTCCTTTGAAGGACATTTTGATGAAATGTAGCTTAGAAAGGAAAAAAGAAAAAGCATAGGTTGAGGATTAAAAGGACCCCAGCAAGTGGGGTGGAGCTGAATCCTGTGTTCGAGGGGATTAAGTGGGATTAAGGGAGTGGTGACCTTGGGATAAGATCCCACCCAGCTAAGCTTCCATCCTGTGAGAAGGAATTATAGAAAAGCTTAGTTTTAGGTGTGGTGGTACACACCTTTGACCTGAGCACTCTGGAGACAGGCAAGCAAGTCTCTCGAGTTGAAGGTCAGTTTCCAGAGCAAGTTCCAGGACAGCCAGGCTGAAGGAGTTGGAAAAGAGAAAGCTGGTGATGATGTCATAGAACAAGGGGGTCATGATCCAGTGTAATAGAAAAAGGGGGTTGAATTCAGCCCCCAGTAAAGCAGCAGAACTCAGCAGCCTTGGCCACGTGGCTCTGGGTTTAGAGCCAGGAGTAGAAGGGGTTACTGGGACAATTGATGCCTGTTAGCTGGAAGCAAGAGATTAGTGGTGATTAAGAAGAGACCAGCATCTCTGAGGTGAAATCTTCTGGGAAATGTTTTCTGAGAGTACAAAGAAGCTGTGTTCCAAACATAGCCCACGTTGCACCTTGTGCTGCAGCTGTACTTGGTAATGTGTAAGAGTCACCCAGGTGGTACTGGTTTTGAAGGCATGAAGGGGTCATGAAGAGCAGCTGAGTCTTGGCACTGTGAGAGGCCTTGGAAGGCCATTGGTGAAAGCACAGCCTCTGTTGTGCTTTACGGCCCAGGACTGAAGGGGTCATGCAAAGGAGTGGAGGATTGGCACCATGAAGAGAGCCTATGAGAGACTATTGGTGAAGCCTGGTTGCAGTGGAAGACCCCAGTGTACTGGAGATGCCAGTACCGTGGGATGATCACCAAGAACAGCAGCAGCAGTGGAGTGGAGTCAACCAGAACCTAGAGTGCTACAGAGGGCAGAGCTGGCAAGGGCAAGCCCCTTGGAGGAGTCCAGAAGATCATGTGTGGATCCCAGACATGTGTGGAACAAGAAGCTGTAAAGTCAAAGTCAAAGCTTTGGAGACCCCAAGATGTTTGAGATGCCAGGGCTGTGGGCTGCCTGCTGGGAAAGCTGCTATCAGGGAGTGGAAGCAGCCCAGGAGAAAGAGCTGTGTCGCAGTCGACAACGCTGAAAGAACATGGAGATGCAGAGTTGGGGGCTGCCCAGCGGTGTGTGGTCTTGCTTTGGTTCTGTATCTCCTCACTGACGATTTGGAGTGGGGATGTATGTATATCCTGTGATGTTGGAAGTATGTGATCTGCTTTCCTATTTTGATGTTATAGAGGATTACAGTTAGGAGATTGCATGACTCTCAGAGCATACTTTGAACTTTGGCCTTTTGATTTTAAACATTGCAGAGACTGTGATAGACTATGGAGGCTTCTGATGTCGGAGTAAGTGCATCGTGCATCACGTTGTGACTACAGGCCCGTGGGGGCAGGGAGTGGAATGTATTTGAATGTTTTACTCAGAGTGGCATTATTAGGAGGCGTGGCCTCATTGGAGGAAGTCCATGTCTGTGTGGGTGGCTTTGAGGTTCCATAGATGCTCAAACTATGATTAGTATAAAACACAGTAATCTCCTTCTGCTGCCTGTGGATCAAGATGTAGAACTCAGAGCTCCTTCCCCACCATGTCTGCCTGGACACAGCCATGCTTCCACCATGGTAATGGACTGAACCTCTGACACTGTAAGCCAGCCCCAATTAAATGTTTTCTTTCTGAGTTTCCTTGGTCATGGTGTCTCTTCACAGCAATGGAAACCCTAACTGAGACACAGGGTGTGAAGATCTTAAGCCCTCTGTAAATTAGGAATTGGATGTAATGATAGTTTCAGTGAGGCAGCTGCCATCTCAGCACTGGAAGCTTGTGCTCTCTCTGCCACGCGAGATCATCTGAGTCTCTGTAGGGTTAAAAGCACAACAGAGTGAAATGGGCAGAGTTCTGTCTTCAGTATTTTTCCTTCTGCTTTCCATGATCACAAGCTAAGTGTCGGGGTAATGTAATGGTGATTCTCTCTCAGCAGTATTGCAGACTCGGGCTTCATTCTTCCCTCCTTCCTCCCTGCCCAGGGCAGAGAGGTGGACACTGGTTAGCCGGATAGCCGGCCGCAGTCCGACAGTTCTCTATGCCCCTCATCTCGCTCAGGGAATTAATTGCATATTACCGTATTGTTGAGAGCATTGCATGACAAATGCAGTGGGAAAATAAAGACAGGGTTCTTCGCCAGCCTCCTCCTCTTCCCCAGCAACTTGCCCAGGGTAAAATAGTTCCTTCCTTTCTGCAGGTCAATGCCCTGGATGGTTACAACCGGACAGCCCTCCACTATGCAGCAGAGAAAGATGAGGCTTGCGTGGAGGTCCTGTTGGAATATGGGGCAAATCCCAATGCACTGGACGGCAACAGAGACACCCCGCTTCACTGGGCAGCCTTTAAGAACAATGCTGAGTGTGTGCGGGCTCTCCTGGAGAGTGGGGCCTCTGTCAATGCCCTGGATTACAACAATGACACACCGCTCAGCTGGGCTGCCATGAAGGGAAATCTTGAGAGTGTCAGCATCCTCCTTGATTATGGTGCTGAGGTCAGAGTCGTCAACTTAAAAGGCCAGACACCCATCTCCCGCCTGGTGGCTCTACTAGTTAGAGGACTTGGGACAGAGAAAGAAGACTCCTGCTTTGAGCTCCTCCATAGAGCTGTGGGACAGTTTGAATTAAGGAAAAACGGTATCATGCCACGAGAGGTGACCAAAGATCAGCAGCTGTGTGAAAAACTGACTGTGCTGTGCTCAGCGCCAGGGACTCTTAAAACCCTCGCCCGCTACGCTGTGCGCCGCAGCCTGGGTCTGCAGTACCTGCCTGATGCAGTGAAGGGTCTCCCACTGCCAGTGTCTCTGAAGGAATACCTGTTACTCTTAGAGTAGCCTGGAGGAGACACTTCTGCCATCATGTAGACGGCTCTGGGGAGGTTGCCTTGCAGTACTGTCTCTTGGTTGTGGAACACAGAACAGAACCTGCTCCTGGTGTGTGCTTTAGAGACTCTGAGGCACACATAACAGTAATGTACGTAACACCTCCCCTCCTACACCAAGCAACCAAACCAAAAAAGATTTACCTCACTTCTGTTTGCTGTTTTATTGCTTAGTTGACTTTTTATATTCAACCCTGCAAAAGAAGCCATCCCCAAATCCCCTGTAGGACATGGTAGTTGACAGTGAAACTACATTTCCTAGGCAGAGGTAAAGTACTTAGAGACATGGTTTCCCTTTGGGGCCATGGTGTAGCATTGTGAAAGAATTCCTTCTGAAAAGTCCTAGTTGGCCTGGAGTTGAAGAAACCCACACCCAGTGAACAAGAATTATGTTCCAAGGATGGGTGCTGGAACTTCAGGTGGGGTGCAGATCAGAATTTGGCATTGGAGCTCCGGCTCCTTTTCCATGTGAGACCCAGGGGCTAGTCATCCAGCAGTGGGATTTCACCTGTCTGCCCCCATAAGAAGAGACACGAATTCCCAGCAGTCCCAGGGTTGCAGACCATCTTTCTAATGTGGCTCTCTCCCTGAAAACTCCTTTGCGCTAATGAGCTGAGCGAGTGTCCACTTCAGATGAAGGTCTCTCTTACTAGTAAGGGTGGCATGTGGGCGGCACTGCCCTTGCAGAGATCTTCATTCCCTAAGAGTTGGCAGTTTTTGCTTTTCTACTCTCTTAGACTTTTGCTTTTTATTGAGCTCCAGAAAATGGTGGGGTAAGTGGAGCTGGGGACCGCATTCAAAAGGGGTTCTTTGGAACTGGCCCGCCTACCCTAAAAAGACCCATTTCTGTGAACAATGCTCCTCCTTTTCATGTTCTTAAACTAGATGAAGTTGATTTTGCCCTTAAGTGATCTGGATGCAAGTTTGGAAAGCACTTTTTAAAGAGCTGGCTGGAAGCTACACCCAAATGAATAGGACTTTCTGACACAGCTAGCTCAAAAAAGTGTGCTTGCTTTTGTTCTTTGCTGTTGCTGGGGTTTCCCCATTTGAAAAAAAAAAAAAAGATTAAATAAATAAATCTAAAAGCAAATTTGGCAGCTTCCAGTTTCTACTTTTCTCTGCTTCCTCTTCTGCCCATTTATAAGAAATTGCTTGTCTCTTCAGCATGCCTTTCCTTCTCCCCTCCCTCCCCCAACAAGTGATTGTGGTGGACTAGAGTGATCAGGAAAGTGAGGGTGTAGTGTGCAGAAAGCTTCCACTTCCCAGAGTCCCCCACCCCAGGGCTTAGTGTGCAGAAAGCTTCCACTTCCCTCAGAGTCCCCTACCCAGATAAGAGAGATGCTACAAGTCAAGTCTCCAAGGCTGAGATCCAGTTCTGCAGGCAACGCTGCCTCTCAGCCTAATGGAAATTAAATGCTAAAGCCCAAACTCTACCCACCAAGACTGAATTAGTTCAAAATGGAACTTGGCACTGCCATTCTGAAAGGCAGCCAGGCCCATTCTGCTCTTCAGTGTGCTTGGGAACCACTGAAGATGCCCTCTGTGGTACTTGGGGACGAGACGTCTTGTCTGCATGGGCTCCGTGTTTTCTTAGTCACTTCCTGATTACAGTCTGTGGCTAGTAATGCATCCACTTGATACAGTCTCACCAGTATTTGACGGAATGTACTTAGTAGGTTGTTTTCCTTCCTGTGCTGTCCCTGTCTGTATTTGTTCTCAGATCTTTTTGTGATCCCGAAATACTGCTCTTAGTGAAATGTCATTTTTCCTGACTGCCAGTGAGGGCAGCTGCACTTGTGTCCCAGTTAGTGTGTGCGGAGCCCCTCCATTTCCTTCTTGTCTGTGTAGTTAGTCGAGCTGGGGTAGTAAACCTTGGGTGTGAGGAGCAGAATGTTTTTAAGATCAGTTTGACGATGCAGCAGTTAAGGGCACTTGCTGCTCTTGCAGAGGACCTGGGATCAATTCCCAGCACCCACATGGTGGCTCAGAACCGTCTGGAGTTCCAGTTCCAGGGACTCTGACACCCTCTTCCAACCTCTGTATGCAGCTGGCATGTATGTGGTACACATACTGACAAGCAGGCAAAACACTCATGCACATTACATATAAAGTAAATCTTAAAATTCTTTTGAAACAGGGTTTCTCAGTGTACTCCTGCTGTCCTGGAACTCACTATGTAGACCAGGCTAGCCTCAAACTCACAGAGATCTTCCTGCTTCTGCCTCCTGAGTGTTAGAATTAAAGGTGCCACCACACCTGGCTTCAAAAAGTATTTTAAGGATCTGTTTGACTCCCAGTTTTGTGAGGCTCTAAAATCTAGACATGAGTCACTGAGACAGTGTCCTCACCTCTTGAAGAGGGTTGTCAGCACCCCCTTCATGAGCTATTTTGGAGATTCAGTGGTAACACGTAGAATACCTAACACAGCACTTGGTGTTTAATGTTAATTTCTCTGGTGCTTAAAGAATGCCAATGAGCATTCAGCTGCCTTAACTTCAGACTCTGGTAACAGCCCTTTTAGAATTGCTAAAAAGGCTGTAAGCTAGCACCTCAGACCCGGATACCTGTTACAGCCCTGTAAGTGCCCTGCTCCCCAGGCAGGGGGAAAGCTGCATGGATTGGGAGGAACAGGCTTATGTGTAGCTGAGTCAATCTGGTGGGTGGAGGCTAATCTTCACCTCAGATGTAAAATAGGACGTGCTTCTGTCAACCTGGGGTACAATTTAGAGTCCCAAGCCCGCAGCCCAACTGCAGGAAGCCCATGCTTCAGTAAAGAGGATACAGCTTCTGTTGTGGAACAGAAGACACATTTCAGCTAAGTAAGATTTGACATCTTTCGGAAACATGTACTCCAGTCAACACAGGTTCGGCACCAGTGTCTCCGTTGTCCAGGCTTTTAAAAACGTACATGTCCCCCCACAAAGGACCCGTCAGAATCTGGCTGATTTGAGCGGAGATTTGGGGGTGACTAGGAAAAGTGGAACTGGGTAATAGGTACGTGATCAAGAAATAAACCACCACTTCGTGCTTGGAGACAGGCGCATCATCTGTAGACACGGTAGAGGGGCTGGTGGGGGGACGAAGCTGAGGGCCAGTCCTCCGTGTTCTGGGTACACCAAGGGGTGCTACAAAACCCAAGACCAACACAGAACCTGCAGCAAGCAGAAGTGCACAGGACAGTCATGCGTGCTGCTCTCCGAGGAGGGCTGGTATCACAGTCCCCTTAGGAAGATAACAAGAGCGCCCAAAGCACAGAGGCCAGCTGGCATTTATTAGTGTAGTTACACATCATCACTGTGGCACAAGTAAAGGGACCTAAGACTCTTTGTTATCACAAAGAAATAAATAAAGCTTATTTTTAGGAAAACTCTTGTAGCTGAAATCTAGCACTAGAGAGATCCAGCTCGTGTGACAGCTGAAGCTGGGGTGGAAGGAAGGTCAGCTACCTAGGAGAGTCGCTCACCGCCCCTCCCCCAACTCCTGGCCACAGCTGATCCTGGTTGCAGGTACAGAGTACAGGGAAACCTAGAGAGGTAGGGGGCTGGGTTAGAACACTGAAACTACGGCCTTAGATCTACCTGGGTGTGAGCTGACCATGATCAGATGATCTTTCAACCTCACTCCCAAGGGGTCTAGACAGCAGCTTCTCCAGACCGCTTCCTGGAAATGTGCTCCAGGTGGGCGTGGTCAGAGGTGTCCAGATCAATCTCGTACTTGGCTAGGATTTTGAGGATTGGCCTTAGCTTCAGCCACCACTGTTCTTTGGGGATCCGGTGCCTACAGAGAAGTGAAGTAATGGTGAGGTGACAGCATTGTACCCCAGTGAAGTTCTGCCAAAGGCCTACGGGAAGAAGGTAGGCAGAGGAGGCTGGAGTACCCACAGGTGTTACTACACAAAGGAAGCATCCTCGGACTGTTCTTCCCTCGGACAGGCCATGGGAAGTAGGGCTGGCAGGGAGCAGAGGAGAGAGGGCGATTCTAGAATGTAATGACTTACTCAAAATCTGTCTGGTCCTTCAGCTCAGACACTGGCTGAAAGACCAGGGCCCTCTTACGCATCCCCAGAACGCATCCTGAGTCGGGAGTGTTGGCAAAGATCCGTCCTGGAAGAAAGGATGGGTCAGTTACTCTCTCAACTGAGGAGCGGACCTCTGGAGAGGGGCTCACCGTCACGCCCCGCGTACCGTTGCGGTAACTCTCTTTGATTTTCCCAGACATCCAGTTCATGGCCTTAGCACCCATCTTAGTGGCAAAATTCCTGTCAAAGGGAGTTGGGCTTCCACCCTGAGGGGGAGAGAAGTCAGAAAAATTAGAGGCCAGGACCCTAATGAAGCACAGATATCTAGTTATACAGAAAGAAGGGGTGTTGGAGTTACAGGTTGGAAGTCAGACCACGGAAGGACACCCTGAGATACTGAAGGGACCTGAGGTGAGCTGGCTTGTGATCAAGCGCAGGGACAGTCAGTTAAAGGACATGGTAATCACATGGCTCTTTTCACTCCATGGGTGACAGATCCCATTTCAGCCTGTCTACTTTTTAGTGTGGCAGCTTGGCAGTCACCGTCATCACTGATACAGAAACGTCCTCTGTAGCCCAACCTAGCTGTTCCAGGGAGTAGAAAAGGACACAGGAATGTGTGTGTGTGTGCACATACATACATACATACATACACACATACATACACACATACACACATACATACACACATACATATCCACCTATCAAGTACCAATCCATTCCCACAGGAGCTGTACCTTTACTCAACCCAAGATATTGGGAATTTCTGTGAGCAGAGGAACATTGGCGCTTGAGAGGCACGAATGAGCTGGGCCATCTGGAACTAGTACCACCCAGTAACGATGCCTTTCCCCTGAAGCCCAGTTAGCAGAGATGGGAGCCAAAACTAAGAAGTGCCTACACTCGGTCCTCCGGCTCATGAAGGTGAAGGTACGGTGGGAAAACCATCTTAAGTAGGCAGACTCAGCTCCTAATTCTCATCTGGTAAGTGGTGCTGAAAATGTTTTTCTCTCTGGACCCATTTTCCTCATCAGAATCGCTGGTTCTCTACTAGAGATCCTCTGGGGGTGGGGGAGGGCATGAGTGTGTTCAGAGATGTTTTGTTAACATTGACAGGGAGGAAGACTGACTGGCCTACAGCAGGTAGAAGCCAGGGGGATGTTAAGCTCCCGCAATGCACAAAACAGTCACCCAACAGCAAAGAACTAACCATCCCCCAGTGGCAGTGATGCCAAGGTTGAGGAACTATATCCTATGCAAAGAGAAAGGATCGCATCTCTAGGGCCATGTGGTATGAACAAGAATGGCCCCCATAGGCTCATGTATTTGAATGTTCCATCACCAGAGAGTGGCACTACTAGACACAATTAGAAGGATTAGAGGGTGTGGTCTTGCTTAAGGAAGTCTGTCACAGTGGGTGGGCTTGGAGGTTTCATAAAGCCCAAGCCAAGCTTATTGTCTCTCCCTCTCTCTCAGCCTATGGACTAGGATATAGCTCTCAACTACCACTCCAGATGTGCTGTGCTTGTCACCATGTGTGCAGCCATGTTCCCTGCTACGATGATAATGGACTAAGCCAGAAAGTGCAAGCAAGCCCCTAATTAAATGCTTTCTTTTATAAGAGTTTCTTGGTCATGGTCTCTTCACAGTGATGGAACAGTGACTAAGACAGGTTGTGCCTAAGATAAGGCTGTCTTGATATTATGACCCAACTTTGTTCCTTGGTGATAACGAGGTACCTGGAGAAAGCCAGTGGGAGCCCTTTGGTTGTTGGGGGCTCTGGTAACCGGTGCCAGCACGGCTGGGAGTCTCTTATTACCTGCTGCATGTGGCCAAGCACATTCTTCCTGCTGTCGAAGATGCCCTTCCCCTCCTCAGAGTACAGGTTGAAAATGAAGTCAGTGGTGTAGTTCTCATTGCATTTCTCATTCCTGCCAGCAAACCACAAATCTGTGAGCCCATCCCTTCAGGGAGACCAGAAGCCTGGGAATCTGTTCCTCTTCCCCACCAGGAAACCAGAAGTCTATGACTCCATCCCTTCTCCCCCAGGGAAACCA
>JADRCH010000028.1:14415964-14443864 GCA_019843965.1 Rhynchomys soricoides | reverse complement strand
CTCCATCCCTTCTCCCCCAGGGAAACCAGAAGTCTATGACTCCATCCTTTCTCCCCCAGGAAAACCAGAAGTCCGTGACTCCATCCCTCTTCCCCCAAGGGAAACCAGAAGCCTGGGAGTCCATCTTTCCTCTCTGCCTTTTGCTTTCATAAGCTGCTTTATCTCCTCCCAAGGTTCAAAGGACACAACGTTTCACTCTCCCCCCTTCTACATCAGATTCTTCAGGTTCCCAGCCGTGGATGGGCCCACAGCCTAGGCTGCCCTGCCTAGTCTCTCCTAACTGGGAGCACTATTCCTGCGCTGCCCCAAGGTACCTCAGCACCAGGCCTCTCTTCACAGTTGTTTTCATCTTCTGCACCAGATGTTCAACATTCACCTGGCCGTGAAACAGGAAGTCCCACGCTTAGCTGGGACTGCTCAGGGTGGACGAACACCCTCTTCTACACCAAGCCTTGGGGGTGGGGGGCGCCCCCAAGCCGGTGTTTAAACTGGGTCTATGTCTCTTAAGAAGTTTAGTGTTGCTGACACTTAGAGAGCTAAACGGAGACAGGCGGATCTGAGAAGGAGCATCAGAGAAGCTTCATGACTGTGCACTTCAGCCCCTCCTTCCTCGAGGAACTCCTGGCTCCCCTTCCCTCTGAGCTGAGTGCACACAGCATGTATCTTTACACTTTTGACATGGGTGGGTGGTATGTACAGCGGTGGTTCAGCTGTTGGCGATGTACCTCACTGGAGCTTTGAGGAGGGAAAGAAGACTTCTGCCTTTGGCCCTGAGCTGGGAGCCCCCACCTGGCTGCTAAATCTCTACTTTGTAACTTTCTCCACCTCCACTGAACTCAAAACCAGAAAAATCATCATCATTTGACCCTCTCTGTGAAAGGGTCTATGAGCTGAGTCTGGCCCAGAGGCAAAGGGATATTTTCCTCAGAAGTGGAGTGGCATCAAGAGAAATCTGAGAAGACATCATGGATTCCTCAAGCATGTAAACTACCTGCTCTCTTGAGAGTTCTTAAATCCTCTAAACCGTTCTCCCCTACAATATGGAAACAATAGCAAACTCCACCAAAGGGCTTACATGCTACTTGACAAAATGCAATCCCATAATAGTAGCTATGCACATGTGTGAGACTGCTGGAGGAGCTCTCTGGGTCTTCATGGGGCTGGGCCCATCAGCTCAGCCTCCCCTTGACTCTCATAGCTCCAGATACTGTAGAACACTCAGGAGCTAGACTGGACTGGGGGAGAGACACCCAGCAGGCTCTGGTGGCCATCTACCTGGAGATCTCGGATGGTGAAGGGCTCCTCAAAAATGTAGGCAGCATCAGCCCCAGCTGCCAGTCCTGCCATGGTGGCCAGATAACCACAGTAGCCACCCATAGTCTCAATGATAAACACCCGACGTTTGGTGCCTGCTGCAGACTGCTTAATTCGGTCACAAGTCTGTAAAGACAATGGGCCATGGAAAGACAGGGTCAGAAGTCTGATCCTTCTTCATCAGCTTTTTTCATTAATTCAACTCCAAAGCTCTGTCCTTCCAGGCCAGTGAGACCCCTGGGCCTCATCAAGCTCCTGCCTTCAAGGAGGGCACTACATTGTAGAACTTCGCTGCTGGAAAGAAAGCTGTTCTGTCTTTAATGTTGCTAAGAACAGGGATAGCAAACTATCACCTCAGGACAAAACAAAAAGGACTTTGATAGCAATGATCTATTTCTAGGTAGGAAGAAGGAATTCCAGCACAGATGCCTGGGCTGGACAGAGACTTTCTCAAACACTGCTATTTACTTAAAGAAAGAGGTTCACTTTCTAGGACCAGGCCAACAATCTGGGCTGACTGAAACAGGAGGTGGCAGGCGCTCACCGTGCAGATGGTGTTCAGGGCTGTGTCAGCCCCGATGCTGAAGTCTGACCCAGGGACATTATTGGAAACTGTGGCAGGAATGACCACAAACGGGATGCAGAGTTCATCAAACTGCTTCCTGCCCTCCATCAGCTCCAAGCCCCCAGTGTAAGCCTAAAGAGAGAGCAGCAGCAGGTGCAGACATGAGAAGGGGGGGAGGTGGGAAGGAGAGAGGGGGGAATGCTGGGACACTCACCTCAAAGCCCCCAATGATGACAAGGCCCTGGATGTTAAACTTGGTTATGTTGGCACTGATCTGTTCCAGGTTCTTCTTGGGTAGAGTCCTAGTAGACCAGTGGCAGGGGACAGGAAATCGGGGGGTGAGACAGCAGGATGTAAGGAGAGGAAAGTTAATTAGAAAGTGAGCAGGGCGGTGCTGGCACACGCCTTTAAGCCCAGCACTCGGGAGGCAGAGGCAGGTGATCTCTGAGTTTGACGCTAGCCTGGTCTACAGAGTGAGTTCCAGGCTAGCCAGGGTTGTACAGAGGAAGCCTATCCCAAAAACCAAAAATATAAACAACAACGACAACAACAAGAGAACTAGAAAGTGCTCCTTCTAGTGCCTGGGCCCGTGGCCGGTTCTCTCCACTCTCACGCAGTCTAGAGTACACAGTGGTCAGATCTGCTACATGACACGGTTGGGCCTCTCCATCCTGACTGAAGATGCTATGAGTGTGAAGAGCGGTTGACATAGGCTCAGATACAGTGGACTGATGCCACATTCAAAAGCATCTGGGTAACGGGGTAACTGGGATGGGGTGCTCCCACAAACCATTTACCTTTTAGTACCAAGTTTGGAACCACCTTGACCAGTCCAGCCTCCAACATAGCTCCAGCCAGCTTCCTCAATCTGAAGGGAAAGACCAAACAGCTCTGCACCATGGCCAGAGCGCCAGGAAGCCCATGTGCGACTAAGGCCATCTTGGGCTCTGATGCTTCCCACCCCTAGGTGGGAAGATGACCCCGACACTGGCCTGTCCCCGGCACTGAACTTCTTCCGCCCTCCTGACTCATTTGGGAATATTAAGTACCTAAGACGGTGGATGCTGTGCTGAGCTCTGGGACAGAGAAATATTAAGATGTAAGGTTTGGCCAGGTTCATTTCAGGGTTCCTATCTTTGTTACCCCCAGGTAAACTCTGCTTCCTGGAGAGAAGTGAAGGCATCAAGGAGGCAGAGACAATGGACTGGCCACACCGAGATCGTCCATGGCCTCATACTGCATGTGTGTGTCCTTCCTTTGTTTTCATACCTGACCTTTGGCTAGACCCTCAAAGCCGTCATGTACGACCAGCACTCGGTTGCCCTGGATAAGGCCAATCCTCACAGTAGAGCGAACTGCAGCATTCATGCCAGCAGCTGGGGCCCCCACATTCATCACGGCCACTGTGTGCAACCCGCCCTGTTCAGGGAGAAAAGGAAGAGAGACACCCCCAGAGGGGAAATCACCAAGAGAGGCAGAACTCTGAGCCCCGAGGGATGTGTGTGACAATACACACCACTCCCCAAGGAGCTAGCACACAGCCTGCAACTTTACCTACTGAAGCAAAGTTCTTTACCACAAATCAACATAGACAGACAAGCAGCCCCTGCAGAACTGCACTCCCCGACATGTGGTACTTAGACCACTTACATCCCAGTCGACCTGGGGAGCTTACTGGACAGCACATCCTACCACTGCTCTGGACCTCACTCTGCTGAGGGAAGGGCCCAGGAATCTGCATTTTATAAGCACCCCAGACAATTCTGATAGGTAGTAAACACCGAGAACCACTCTTTCAGGGGGACACAGTGCCAATGTGGATCAGGGTGTGATTAGACCCACAAGTTCAAAGCCCTCTGTCCTGTTTCTTCATGCACTTTTGTCAGCCCTGGACTGGGCATGAGTCTTGGGTTCTCTAGCCAGGACAAAGTAAAAGCATGGGACTAGTATCTGGGGGTGGCTGACAGGAAGTCAGCAAACAGGTCAGGGCTGCAGCACTTCATAAGAGAAGGTGAGGATGGGGAAGGGCAAGTTGCCAGTACCTTAGAGACTGGGGGTCTGACATGAGCTAGAAGCTTGTATACCTCCCAGTTGTTCATGAAGCTCCTATAAAAAGTACAAAGAGAACAGGGTGTCTTCAGGCCACTCCCTATGGCAAACTGCCATAGGAATCTGGGTCAGGAGTTGGGTCTCAATGAATTTCCACAGGGTACACCTCTGAGGAACTAAGCAGGCACAGTGGGGACTAGGGAGGGGTTTGGAGGGGATGCTCATTCATTAACCACTCCCCGAGCATTCCTGTCCCAGGTGCTGTGCTCAGTGCAGGAGATGGCTCCATGCTTAGCAACACCTAGAACCTAGCTGAGTTCCGAGTCTAGAAAGACAGATAAGAATGAAAGGCTCTTTCCAAGGAGAGCATCTCTGAATGAACTGAGCCTCTTGGGTGCCTCACAACTGATTTCCTTGGGGAAGAAATCATTGCAGACAATAATTAGAAAAGGCAGCAGCTCATGTTTTGGGCCTAGAGTAATAAAAATTTCGGCTTCGTTCTGTATCTGCTGGAGTTCACCAGTTTCTGGTTATCTTCTCACCGGCCTCTCAGCTTAATGGCTTCATCAAACCTCTTCTCATCCATAGCCTTGGTCACGTCTTTGGTCTAAGGAAGGAATACAGCAACAGTCACAACCTCAGGCATGAGTCTGTGTGACGAGATCTGCTTTGAGGGATGCTGCACCTCTTTCAGTCCCCCAAACTATCTCAGAAGCACCCTTATTTCTTTTTAACTTTTCCTGAATAACAAACAGCAGAAGGGACTAGATTAGAATTCTGGGCAGATTGGAGCAGTGTCCACAGGTGGCAGAGCTTCCTGTCTATACTCAGGTCCCTGCGCAGCCTTGGGACTAACAAGGAAATGAAGAGATTCTACTAGGTAAGAAGGGTCCCTGTCACATGTTGCTCGATGCCTGACGTCTACTCGGGGCTTTGGCTTCTGCTCTTTGGGGATGCAGTCTCAAACATGGCTGGAGGTTATTGAGATTCTCAAGTCTCAGAGAGGAGCAGGTCCCAAAGTGAGGGAAATTCAGGCAGCTCCAATAATCAAGACTAACATTCAAGTTCAGCAGTCAGCCGCTGTATTCCTATCGTTAGGGAGTGGCTACCCTGGAGTAGAGGACCCAACATTTTCAAGACACTGTGTCCGAGGCATCACAGCCTTCCCCAGTCTTTACCACCCTGGAGGTGAGCGGTGCTCACCCGATGCTGACTTAGAGAAGCACATTCAAGGGAGATGTCATGTGGGCCTGAGAGTTAACCTGCTGGAAGGTGACACTTAGCACTCCCCAACTCTTAGCATTGTTAGGAGGGGACACTGAACTTGTGTCCCCTACACAACCACATGGAAAGGGTGTGAGGTTGGCACTTTAGAGAGCACGTGGCCCTCCCGTCTTCCTTAGTAACACTTTACAGGTGAGAGAACTGATGCTGAGGGAGTAGTCCCAGCTCTTGGACCAAGAGGGACTGCAGTCCACTGTGTCCCTTCCTGGATGTGGTGGTCCCAGCTCTTGGACCAAGAGGGACTGCAGTCCACCATGTCTCTTCCTGGATGTGGAGGTCACAGCTCCTGGACTGAGAGGGACTGCAGTCCACTGTGTCTTTTCCTGTATGTCTCGTATTAACCATCCTGCCTTCTCTACTGGGAACACAGACATTGACCTCATGTTCCCCTGGAGAAGCGTGGGGTCAGTACTTACCACCTGGACACACTCCATGAGGGGCAAGCGCACAGCCTGGTTACCAGAGAGGCTCACCACACAGGCTGGGGTGTCTGGGGTCCCCTCCAAAAGTGCCATCACTGCTTCCACACCCATCCTGCTGCCCTGCAGGAGTCCATGGAACAAAGGATCTGCTTAGCCAAGAGCCAGGATGCTCAGGAACCTTTCCAAATCCTCCACTGAGGTCCACATTGAAAGTTTGCACCCAGGTCCTTGCTGTGCCTTACCTCCCCACCCGGACCTCATCTAAAGCTTGATGGCTTTCTGCCCTCTTGTCATCAGAACCCTAAGCAATATACTTGGTTCCAGGGAAGCGTGTCCATGGCACATTGTGATCAACAGATTGTGAGACTTTAACAATATTCTCTTCTGACGGCTAAAGAAGTAGACTACCTTCCTTCCAAATGAAATGGGCTCATAATGACAAACTGACTATCCAGGGTTACATCCCAGTAGCTTTGCTGATGCTTAGAGCTTGAAGACAGTGATCCGGATTCAGGACTAGGGCTGCTAGTGCCTGCCATCATCTTTGTGAATGGGAATGACGAAAACCACTGTGGCCTAGAGGCTGGAGGAGGGACAGTGTGACTAGTGATATAAGCCCCACAGAAGCAAGGCTGGGGCTTCTAAGGCGTGGCAACCTCAGAATCCTGTGACTTACCAGGATCCGGTCAAAGGCTGATGGTGTCCCACCCCGCTGTACATGTCCCAGAACAGTGACCCTGGTGTCATATCCAAGACGCTTTACCACCAGCTAGAAGGACAAAGAAAGAGAAACCCAAAGTCAACGGGAGAAGACCAGCAGTGGCTTACTGAGGTAAACTACAACAAAGGTGTTTTGTCTTGTGATGGCTCCTGGCGGGAGAAAAGCAGGGGCAGAAGGAGCAAGAGGAGATGCATGGTCACCCATGCTACCAAAGGAGCGGCCAAGGGTGCTGGGGGTTAGGGCTGCACACTAACATTCTTGATGTCTTCTGAGGTGATTGGCTTCCCATTCTTGTCGATTGCACCCTCCGCAACAATGATGATGTTGAGACGAGAACCTCGGGTTCTTGTCTGGTCAAGAGCGAGAGAGAAGGTGGTTAATGGAATGAAATGGAGGGGTAGAAAATAGATCACTCATGGGACAGGGCGAGGGGTTCTGTTCAAGGTTGAGATAAAATGCCAGTACCTCACTGAGCCGGCGACAAAGGTGTTCTTCCCAGTCATCATCTGGTGGACACTCAGGAATGAAAACCCAGTCGGCCCCACAGGACAGAGAGGTGACAAGGGCCAGGTATCTGGGGTGAGAGCCAGAAGCACGGACTAGGAACCTTTATATTCCTCATCACATCAAGTACCTCATCACACCCAGAGAGATCTCCTAGCCTCTATGGTTGATGGGAGATACAGGGACCCAGCATTTCATTCTTGAGGCAGACGAGCACTAGACCTGTTCATGAGGCACTGTCCTGGGAGGTCACTTACTACCTCACAGGCTCCCCAGCTCAGAGACTGCCCATGCTTTCACTTGTCCCTGAGCATGCCC
This sequence comes from Rhynchomys soricoides, assembly GCA_019843965.1. Taxonomy (NCBI): domain Eukaryota; kingdom Metazoa; phylum Chordata; class Mammalia; order Rodentia; family Muridae; genus Rhynchomys; species Rhynchomys soricoides. Next base: position 14,436,687 of record JADRCH010000028.1, on the reverse strand, counting down.
TTGTGCACAGATAAGTAGGTAAAAGATGGCGCAGAGACAGGAAAAGAGGGTCGTGTCATGTGGAGCATGACTTCCAGACCTACTCCAGAGGTCCCACTGGACTGACTCTCTGAGAAGAGGAAAGAGCCATCTCTAGATCTATGAAATTCATGGGTCAGGATGGGGATCTTACCCACAGTGGCGGCCCATCACTTCTAACACAAATGTCCTCTGGTGGCTGCAAGAGAAAGATGGGATTTACAGCCTGCATGTCCCTGTGGCCAGGACCAAGACCATACCATCCACACGTAGGCTCCCTGACTTCTGGGAGATGCATTTATGCTGCTAGCCATTCAGTAGATTTCCTGAGAGACTATGAAGACATGCGAGGAGCAGTTTAACTTCATTGGGCAGTATGGAGACTCCATCCCCCAAACCCCCAAAAAAGATGAGTCCCAAAATCAGAGATAAATAGAAAAGAAGACACAGGACTAGGCTAAACTGGAGAACTGCAAGATTACCTGGGTAAATTGGCAGCCAGCTGTCCTCCCATTTCCTTCACTGACCCTCTGCCCACCTGTTTACTTCTGAGCAGAGGTGCTTACAGCATCCACACAGTCGGAGAGGGCACCTCAGACTGTGTGCTCTCCAGATCTGCCTTAGTGTGGACCACAACCACATAAGCTAGCGGTTCTCTACCCCCACAGAGGTCACACATCAGATATTTATATTATGACTCAAAACAGTAGCAAAGTTGCAGTTATGAAGTAGCAACAAAATAATTGTATGTTTTGGGGGTCAGCACAACATGAGGAACTGTGTTAAAGGTCACAGCGATAGGAAGGTCGAGAACCACCAATATAACTGATCACAGGTATTCAGGACCCCACAGCAACATGCCTAAGAACAGACTGGAGAGAAGCAGAAAGCATTTAGGGGGCAGAGCATCTTCAGTGCTCCAGGGCTGAGTCTCATAAGAGGGTGTTGTGGCTCCAGAAAAGCAGTCACAGTGGCTGCAGTCAAATGCTCTCACTGGCTCTTATCTGTTCTTGCTCCCCTCCTAGGTGCTCTTACCTCTGAGCGGTGGTGGTGATGGCGTCCACGATCTCCACAATCCGGTGCAAGGCAGAGTCAGTACCAATGGTCATATCAGTGCCACAGAAGTCATTGTCGATTGAGCCAACCAGGCCCACAATGTTCAGGTAGCTGGACTTTGTAGCCTCCTCGGCTGTGATCTTCCCTGCACGAGAAGCAAGGAAGAGCCCAGAAGGTGAAGAATCCCACATGTACAGAGCAGATTACTAGAGAGACTGTAAGCAATGGTAGAAAGGAGGACAAGGACTGTTCGTTTGTGTGTGGTTACCATGTCTCTCTGATGGGCAACAAGAGTGCACGCACAACGCACGCACGCATACAGTCATATGACAAGCGGTAGGTACAGACGATGAAATGGCTCACCATCTTTCTGGAGATCATTCAACAAGTCGCTCCACTCTGAGCGGAAAGTGTCAGCCCCAGTGAGGCTGCCATCGCCTCCGATGACACACAGATTGGTGATGCCCCTCTTCACCAGGTTATGGGCGGCTCGGAGTCGTCCTTCTCGCTCCCGGAAGTCCTTGCATCGGGCACTTCCAATCACCGTGCCTCCCTTTAGGGAAGAGAAAGGAGGTGGGCAAAGTCACACTTGGGCTCAAAGCACTAAGATGTCCCCATTCCAACTTAGTGACAGAGCAGTGTAACCATGCCACTCCCTAAGTTCCCTGACATTCTTCTGTCATTGTCTCTCATAAAGAAAAAGAAAATGATGCTGGTTATCTGTCACACTCCCTAGGACCCTACTGAGATCATCTATCTCATCGAAGATTTAATCATCAAACTGATTGTTCTCAAAAGAATTTGCATTAGTTTTATTCTAGAATTATCTCCACCTTTCACTCTGACTTCAGTCTTTCGATTTTCCTTAGTGCCTATTTTAGGGAATTCAACCTCAGTGTGCTTGGTATATGTCTTCCCCTCTAACACACTGAAATTCTACCTACGATTACCCAAACTCTGCCAGTTTGTTCCCCTTAGTTCCTTGGCATGTATGGTGTTAGTGGCAGGAGCCACAATATTCAGGGATTTGCAGGGGAAAATGCTCTGTGTCCTGACTTCCCAGGAACCTAGATACTCTGAGAGGTAAGGAGATTTAAGAGTTCTCATAAACAATAGGTGCTCCTGGGCATTCATGACTCTGGGGTATTGGAGAGAATGCTCATTTATTCGCAGGTCACTTTGCGGTGGGCAGTACTCCCTGTAGATATCACTAGACCAGTACAGAGTAAGTGGCTTCCCATGGAATCATTAGTGGGTTTATCTAAAGAATGGGATACAAATGTAATTTGTAAGTTTTTCACTAGACTAGAAAATGGCTATAGTTCTAAACTAGCAGAGTGGATTATGTCTCTGAAGAACACTTGATCAACATGGAGTATATCATAGAGGGCTGTAGATAGCAAAAATCAACTTCCCTGGGATTCTTTGAGACTCTGCACGACTATCTCGGTCCCTTCTCCCTTAAACAGTCTGCTCTCAGGCTGTCACGTCTCCATCACGAGGGCTGAGCTTAAGCTTCTGGCTTCAGCCCTCTAAGGTTATTTTCAGGGCCAGCCTTCCCCCATGACCCCAGAGTAGGCCTTGCTTATGATGAGCCAGCTTGCTATGACCTTTCGATAAAGGGCAAGCCATTGCGGAAGCGCCTTCCCACCCCCTTCACCACTGCAAGGAGCCAGGATGATGTTTTCAAATGCAAAGAGTAAAGGGCAAATATAAGCCCTTCTTCTGTCACCAAAACCCTTCACACCGACCCACATGGCAGGGAATCTGGGATGCCAGAGCCGGATGAGGCAAGGACAGTCCAAACATAGAGCACGAGTTCTCTGGAACATACCAGCTGAAGCATCATGGACACGCTCTCCCAGGTGGCCTCCCTGATGTGCTCACCACCATCCACCAGGCCTTGGTACCCCTGCGGGGAGCAGTGTATCATTAAGCCTCCATTGAGCTTCCTCTAAATGGCATGACTAAGACAGCAGCTTCCCTAGGAAGAGGTTCAATACACATCCTCCCAAGAGTAACCCCTGGATGCTCATGACAATGGTATATTTAGTAAAGCAGTCCGAGGAGGGACCTGTCAATGTTTTTGATGTTCCAGTTTCTCTCATTCTTTTTCTTTTTTCCTTTCTTTTGTGACAGGGTTTCACTGTGTAGCTCTGGCTGGCCTAGACCTCGATATGTGGAGTCTGAACCATTCTGGCCTCCAACTCAGAGATCCACCTGCATCTGCCTCCAGAGTACTTGGATTAAAGGCATCGGCCACCATGCCTGGCTGTCTGTCATTCTTGAAATAGCAAAATACCCTTCTGCCTTAGTCCCACCCCCCCCTTTTTTCTCATCTCTGAGATGTGTCCCAGGAGAAGAGGAAGACAGCTAGTTTTGATAATCTAAGGGAAAGAAGGGTGGGAATGCTGGCGGAAGGAAGAGAAGAGATAGGACTTATTATAGAGCTACCAAACTTGACAGAAAGGCAAACAGACTGTCCAGAACAAAAAGTGTGGGCGAAGCATGAGAGGAACTGAGGAAAGGGAGCCAAGGAGGAGCTGGGACCTCAGAAAGCTGGGAAACTTCAGAGACACCGCGAGCGACTCTGCCTACCCGGGCTCAGCCCTGAGTTACACTACACTCGCTGGAAAGACCTGCCATTCCAGCTCTTTCTGTATGCATTTCCTCTTCTCAACAGTCAGTGTGAGGACCGAGTTTGCAGAAATCTGGGTCCCAGCACTCTTGTTGAAGTCACAGTGGGAAGGAGTGACTCAGTGAGACGGAGAGCCAAGGGAAAGAAACCACAGCAACGCAGCAAGGGGGTAGAGAAGAAAGTGGGAGAGGAGAGAGGCGGAGAGTCAAGTAGAAAACCAACCTCATGGACAAAGAAGACTCGGGCGCCCGTGAAGATACCAACTCGGACCACAGCCCTGACGGCAGCATTCATACCTGCAAGGAGAGAGAGGAAAGATAGAGAATGCTCACTCTGAAGAGGGGCAGCTCTGGAATCCATAACAGCCATGTTGGGCTGAAGCCTGGAGTTAGTCCTTGGCTTGAGTTTGCTCTGAATCTAGAACCTTCTTCTCGCTCAAGTATTCTGCTCTCTCCAGTTTCAGTCAAGGGGTCAAGGTCATAAGGCCAATCACTGTACCAAGTTCAACTGTGAATCCAAGGTCCCACTTGCCCACCTCAGCACTCTAGACTGCTATTCCCACCCAGTAGCCTCGGGGACTTTACTGAGCTTCCCTTGCTTCCTGCACCAGAATAGAGACTTGAGTAGAGCTTTAAGATGCTGTTTGTGGGGGAAACATGACTTTTCTAGGGCTAAGTGATCCAATAGAATACAGTTCGTTTTTAAGTATGCTTGTTACTGGATGGTGGATTCTGGCAGGAAACACACACACACACACACACACACACACACACACACACAGAGCTATCGTTTGAGTTATCTATATCTCTATGTGTGCCATATGTGATTCTCTAGCTCCCCTGATGCCAGGAAATGTAACAAGTGTGAAGAGAGAATCTGAGAGGCATGTACTTCCCACTGTCCCACCTGGTAACATCACCAGGGTTCACGGTGATGCTCACGCATCTCAGAGACAAAATAAATCTGCTTCTATAAGTGCCATTGATGCCCTCTTTCAGATATTTTTGTTTCAACCTAAAGTATATCGTATGATTCTTAACTTCTGTGTGGTAGATCATACACCATTGAGCACAAGGGAAACTGTTACTCTTAGGAACTATGCAGCACAAACCAAGGAACAACCCAGAGCTACTTGGAATACAGTAAGAGTGGGTTTCCCTTTCCTTCCCCTCCTCTCCCCTCTCCAAGGCAAGTGTGGTATCTGTTATGTAGCCACTGGCTCCAAATCAGATTTCAGGTCTATTCAGCCACTGAGCAAAGATGGACAGATCGCCCATCATGCCCTCCGTGGTGCTGAGCGCTAAAAATAGAACAATGAACAGTGTTGTCAGCAACCACCGTGTCAAGACATAAAATATCCCAGTGTGATAAAAGGATCCCTAAGGGAGAGGTATGCAAAAGCCCAGCAAGAACAGGAGTGGTCCAAAACTGCAGCATTTGTCCTGAAACCGAAGACACAATTTCCTGTTCTTTTTGTCAGGTAGACAATTGAGGAAGACTATTCAGGGCAGGAAAAACTGCAGAAAAGAGAGCACTAAGAAATAGCTTCAGGGAATTGTATTATAAGAGAAAGTGATGAGAGAGACTGCTGCAGGTGGACGGTGCCTGTATGGATATGAAGTAGTCGATTCTGTAGGTCTGGGTTTAACTGCAGACCCAGGATGTGTGCTCAGTTTCCGCAATTCATAAACCCTATAGAAGTATATGAAAATTACATGGTCATAATAGTTCCTCTGGGAGAAGGTCCATAGCATTCATGATTCTTTTTTTTTTTTTTTTTCCCCACGAGACAGGGTTTCTCTGTGTAGCCCTGGCTGTCCTGGAACTCACTCTGTAGACCAGGCTGGCCTCGAACTCAGAAATCCCGAGTGCTGGGATTAAAGGCATGCACCACCACTGCCCTGCAGCATTCATGATTCTTAAAGGGGTTTGTGACTCCTCTCATGAAAAAAAAAAGATAATCAAGAATCTCTAAGAATTTCGGGGGTTGGGGGGATGATAAGATTTGCGTTGAATTATCAGAGGGCTCTGGTAGCAGGGTGACAGGCAGCTGAGTAGGGGGTCACTGGGGTTAGGAGCCTCTGGAATCCTAGATAAGACATGAGGAGGCCTCACAGGACAGGAGCGTGTGGGACAAAGAGATACTGGACAGAAGACACCCGGAGAACACAGAAGGGGACTTGAATGCATCCAGTGAGCAAGGTGGTTAGACTTCACACTGTGAGGGAAGCTGTGTGACTGGGGACTCGGGCAAAGGGTAAACTGAAATGCTGAGCAGAGACACGCTTTGGTTTGGGAAGAGAGGAGTGGAGAATGCTGTGTTCACATTAGGATTATTGAAATTAAAGCTCTGGGGGCACGTCCACAACAAGTTGGAAGAGAAAACATACATGGTTAGAAACGCAAAGCACAAGGAACTGAACTGTGAAGAGTGGCTGTGGTTGCTGATAAACAGGGGAGGGGGGGCTTAGCAACAGCTTGGGAGCCAAAAGAAGCATTTCCAAAAGCAGGGACAGTTCTAGATGCATCTAAGAACAAATCTAAGATAAGACAGGGATGTTGGGCTTGTCAACAGAGGCACCCGTGAGCCCGTGTTTACTCATGAAGTCACTGAGGCAAAGTCCCGTGACATCTAAAAGTCTAAATTCATATACAGCGTTGGAATGATTCAGAACAACAAATGTCTGCCCTGGGAGAGGCTTCTGAGAGGTGTGAGGACATCCAGTGTGTTTGGAGGGAACACGAGAGTCAGGGCAGAATCCTCGATGCTTTAGGATAGATGAAGAAAGCCAGCTCAACACAACCACTGTGGTGTGAAACTGAGGCTTGTGTTCCAGCCCACTACAGCCAATGGGACGCTCTGCTGAACCTACAGCTCTGGACTATACATTGGTGATCTGAGGAAATAAAGAAGTGTGGTCTGAAATGTACAGGGTGGAGCATTTCTTTCTGATCCCCAAGCTGAGTAAAGGTGAGAGGGGAGCAACTATGAGCTAATGCTGAACAGTCGTCTCTGGACAGCAACAATCATTGGTAGGCAGAGAATAGCCAAACCATTGGGAAGAAGAAAAAAACCTACAATAAGGGAAATCGGTTCTCTCAGTTCCTCCTCGGCTTCTGACTGCAACCCTGCCAATGTCCAGAGGCCACCTAGCCAGCCTCTAAATTGACAGTGCTTTCTAATGGTTTTAGGGTCCCCTTTGCTCTCCTGTGCTCTAACCCTAGATGTCTAAAGACATCAGACTGGGAAGGATAGTTTAAACCTGAAGTCCCCAGAAGTCTTTGTTCCCTCCTACCCAACCTCACTGCTTAGCCCAGTCTGGCCCTAAGCCAGTCCTGGCCAGACTCTCTTTGGCTGTTCCATGTCTCCCTAAATAACCCTCTATGAGCAGCTGCATGACTTATTAGAAGCAAGATGAAGGATAAGATTACAGAGAGCATGCAAGAGATATTCTGGGGACAACCAGAAGGGGCTCTGAAGAACGCTCTATCTAAGCTCCCAGTGTGGAGCAGCCAATGGCAGCTTCTCTCTGGGGAAGAGCTTAGGGAGAAGAGCTGGGTCATGGGGCTTTTCACAAGACTAAGCAGAAGGCAGAAGCTAAGAAAAACCTGCTCTATTGGGGGTGACCTTGCTTGTCTGCTCCCCTTGCCTTTACCTCCCAGCGGGGATTCCAGGCACATCCCACCACAGCCTGGTCATGTTTCAGGCACTCCGCCAACTGAGCTACTGCTCCAGCCGAGAATCAAGAGGGCTTTGGAAGTCAGTACTGAAAAGTTTCTTCCTAAGCTTTGGAAACATTAAAAATTATGGTAAATGTTTGTTCTATGTGAATTATACTTTCTAATGGATGTATGCTAAAAATTATAAACCCTGGGATAACTATCCAGAGAGGTAACAGAATCCTGCTGGGCTCCTTTAAAAACAGGATACGTGCACAGTTGGGGCTGTGGATTGGGGGAACTAGAGCAGGTGGCTGAGGTCTTTTCCAAGGCAGGAAATGCCAATGTCAGGAGGAGTTTATGGAGTTTGGTCTTGCTCTACCATGATACCTGTGGCCCCTCATACAGCTCCTGTGCTCTTCTCCTGGGAGGCTCCACACTGTCTCTGGGGAAGCTACCTCTGTCCTGGGACTTCTCCTTCAGCTGAGATCTCCCAGCAGCACTGCAGACTTCTGCTCTGGCTCCTTGTCTCCTTAGGATTTCATTTTCTGTCTCTCTGGATCCCACTGACATGCACCTATCACAGTATATGGGCCCACAGGTGACACTTACGGTAACTATCAGAAAGTCCCGGTGGCCTTGGCTCTCTTCCCCTGTCTCCCCTCCCCTCACAGCTCCCTTCCTCTCGCTCCCTCCCTTCTTCTCTCTAGAGAAGGTCTTCTTTCATTCTTTTATGGTCACAGACCATCTCTTTCCCTAACCTGAGCAGCTGAGTACACAGGATACTGGGTCAACACTAAAAAGTACCTGTCGAGGATCACAGTACTGGCATGGAGCCCTGCCTATAAAGAAGCAGTAGAACTTGGGCTGGCAGCTCCTCTCTTCTGTGCTCCTGCTCTGATCACTCAGGCTGCTGTGCCACACCAGCCTCCCTCAGTTTCCTCACTATTAATTCTGATTGTATGATTGTTATATAATTATAATTATAATCAATAAATATGTTAATTTAAGATCTGGTTTTTAAATATGCTAATAGGCATAGGGTTTCGGGAAATAACTTAGTCAAGAGCTCAGATTCCAGCACCCATGTAAAGCAAGACATTGTAGCCTGCATCTGTAGACCTACTGCTGGAAGCATAAAGACAGGAGGATCCCTGGAGCTGGCCAGCCAGGGTGTACTAGCCGTGTGGGATATGTTTATGCAATAGGTGAGCTACAGCTTCAGGGAGAGATGCTGTCTCAAAAGCAAACAAACAAACAGGAGAGAGACTGAAGAAGACATCCAATGTTGACTCCTACACACACGCGCACGCACACACACACACACACACGCATGCACACGCGCACACACGCGCACATGCGCACACACACCAGAACAAATACTGTCGTTTTCTTTGATGTACCCTTAGCACCTGTCATTCTGTTTGATTACATGAGGTGCTCGGTAATTTATTTTATTTATTAGCAGTCCACTTACTGAGTGTGTACTATGGCCAACCACTCATGTAAGCACTGTACTTGATTAAAGTAATCAGTTTTTTTAAAGCATTTTTCTTGTGAAGTACTTCCTGATTACTCTCACCAGGACTTATGGCTTGGTTGCATAAGCATACCCAACATGGCTAATGCACACTGGCTCACTTCTGTTTGTGTGCCTGAATAAGAACCCTGGTGATACATGGGGTCTCTCTCAGGGGAAGTCAGCTTCTTTGCAGCAGGGCTCTGTACAAACTGAGCTCTTGGTATGAGGCCTCGGGTCAGAAGCACCAGATGAAGCCTGCCATCTCTTTTCCGACCATTGTCCCCGTGTCCTGCCAACCCTGCAGAGAGATTCTCCTCTACAACATACTATCAGCTAGAACACATAAAAACATGAAAGTGGGAATTTTTTGTTTCTTAAGTCATCCATCCATTCCTCTTACCTAGTTCCCCCCACATACTGTATGTTTATGGCTTCTTAGACTCCATTCAGAGAAAGGCTCTCTGGTTCCTGCCCCAGCTCCCCACTGCAGCTGTGGTGATTCACTGATGCTGTTCTCATTGCCCAAGTGAATGCATCCACAGCCAGCTCTCTCAACAGTCTTATCGAAAACCCTCTCCAGTGCTGTGCAAGGACCAACAGCACTAACTTCCAGGGAAACTTGGACGGAAGGAGTGTTAGGAAAGTCTCAGTCGACAGTAGTAGAGCAAACAACATCTAAATCTGCTTAGAGGCTCATGTCAGAAACTAGGAAAACTAGGAATTCAGTGTGAAGCTGCATGAGGATCGTTCTAGTCTCCTTACCTTGGGCATCTCCACCAGAGGTCAACACGGCGATGGCCTTGCCGATCCCCAGGGTTTTGGCTGCATGATGCTCTTCATGGGTCATGATCCACTCTAGAATTCAAGACTGTGGTCAGTTAAGATGCACTGGATGAAGGTGCCACTTGCTCAAGTATTGTCTGTCTTAGACTGGCTAGAGCCACCCAGTCAGGCTCTCCCACTAAAGCTGGGCTGTGCAGCCACAGTCCTTTGGAAGTCTTCCAGAGGAGAGCCACACCCTCTCAAACAAGCTAACAGGTCAGAGTAACCCAAGCAAGACTGCGTAAGTCCTAGCTTACCCTTTCCTGCTCCCTCCCTCCCCTACTGGGAACTGTCTTCAGAACAGGCTGAGGTGGAGAGGAGAGGGCACTTGACCTCAAAGAAAATCAAAAGCAAGGAGCAAATCTGAGTGCATTTGGGGATGCTCCCTTTTCATGAAGTGGGGAGCCGTTGCAGAGGGCACAAATCAGGTGACGTGTGAGGCACTGACAGAACCAGCAAACGGTCAAACGCAGGCTGGCTCCTGGCTAGGTGGAGAGTTGAGTGGGCAAGGTTTGGTGACAGGAGCAGAAACTGGGGTTGGAGGTTATAAAGGCCTACTAAAGCCAGATAAATCTTGGGAATGGTAGGGTCTTCTACAGTTCTGCCCATTCAGACACAGAGAGAGAGAGAGAGAGAGAGAGAGAGAGAGAGAGAGAGAGAGAGAGAGAGAGAGAAGAACAGCATCATACTGGTATTATGAGGAGACCGTTATACCATTTTAGGATACATACGTACATACTTAGGTTCATCACTGTTACCCAGGCTAAAACCTCTTACTTTTAAAATGTGTCTCACCTGCCTCTCAGAGCTGAAACCCTGATACCCTTCCCTTTTCTCTTCCCTGCGCATCCCCTCTTTCTCCTTGCTCCCTCCTTCTACCTGAGTTGTGGCAACAGCCGGGCTCCCTTTAACACAGCAGCTTGCACCGCCCTCCTTCGCTTTATTAGAAATGTGAACTACGCTTGCTTTCGTGGGAAGGCTGCAGCCTCCGAGGCTTTTGAGGAGGGAGGACTCCTTCAGAGGAGCAGCACTTTAAAGGAAGTGTGTGCTTCTGTCCAGCACCTGGGAAATCAGGGAAGCTGCTTGTAGAGACTAAGTCACACAAACATGCAAACCCATAGATGCCGTGAGATGCATGTGGTGAGACAAGCATGAGAACAGAAACTCAATTAGAGACAAACATACTACAAAATTGGCATTGGTGGGTCAAGTCCAAAGTTCCCGATTAGGCATTCAAAGCTCCTACGATGGAGTCCCTGCCCACTGCTTCAACTTTCTCACTACCCATGGATCCTTTGGTCTCCTATGATCTGACCATTACTTTCCTCAGTCCCACTTTGGTGTCTACACACACTGCATCCTTTGCCCAGGCTAATCCGTCCATGTCCCTGTCCATCCATCCATCCAACCAACCAACCATACATGCATACGTACATACCTCACTCCATTTTAAGCCACACCTCCTCACCGTTTTTTAACCTACTAAATCTTTACTAGGTATCAAAGGGCCAGGGAGCCTTCTTTTCTAATCTCCTGCAAGTCGCTATTGTTTAGAAGTAATTGTTCATTTAGCATTTTTATACGATTTTAGTGACACTTTAATTTCTTCTTCTTCTTCTTCTTCTTCTTCTTCTTCTTCTTCTTCTTCTTCTTCCTCCTCCTCCTCCTCCTCCTCCTCCTCCTCCTCCTCCTCCTCCTTCTTCTTCTTTTCTCCTCCTCCTCCTCCCCTCCTCCTCCTCCTCCTCCTCCTCCTCCTCCTCTTCTTTTTTTGTTTTGTTTTTCGAGACAGGGTAAAGCCCTGGCTGTCCTGGAACTCACTCTGTAGACCAGGCTGGCCTCGAACTCAGAAATCCACCTGCCTCTGCCCCCCGAGTGCTGGGATTAAAGGCATTAATTGCTTCTTAAACACTAATAGGAGGGCTGGGCTGGATCAAGAGCCAGCAAACTACAGCTTGTGGGACAGATTCAGCCTTTCTCACAAATTTGCATAGTAGCGAACTATGTAGGGTCCTTACATTTGAAATGGTTGCAAAAATAGTTTGATGACATGAAAAAATATTGAAATTCAAATTCCTGTATAGCTGGGCACAGTGGTCCTTGCCTGTGGTCCCAGCTATTCCAGAGTCTGAAGCAAGATAACTGACCGAACTCAACACTTCAAGCCCGGTGTGGCAGCACATTACAACCCCATCTCAGAGACGGAAAAAAGAAAAGGCAAAGGCAGCGTCCGAGCTGTCTGTTCATCCCCATTCTGTGCTCTCACACTGAGGCAGGGACTGGAGCAGAGATCTGCCACTGTGCAAAGCCTGGACTACTGCATCTTCTTAGTAAAGTTTCCCGACCACTGGACTACATTACTGATAAGGGCCCTTCCTCTACGTGGACTGAAAGTTCCTCCAGAGCTGTTTATTTTTAAATCTACTTCCAGTGCTAGAGAGATGGCTCAGCAGTGGCTGCTTTCTCTTCCAGAAGCCCTGGATTCAATTCCCAGCACCCACATGGCAGCTCACAACCTTTTGTTGCTCATCCCCACTGGACACCCTCAGCTAGCATCCACAAGCATGAGGTACACGGGTGGTACACAAACATACAGACAAAACTTATGACCAATAAAACGAAAAAGAAAAAGAAAAGAAAGCAAGAAAGAAAGCAAACCCAGTTCCAGATCCTGTGCATTGAAGTCTGGGAAAGCCAGTAACATTTGCTGAAAAGCATCTCTGAACCGATGTGCCACAGATGCATGAAGAGCAGCTGATGTGCCACAGATGCATGAAGAGCAACTGATGTGCCACAGATGCATGAAGAGCAGCTGATGTGCCACAGATGCATGAAGAGCAGCTGATGTGCCACAGATGCATGAAGAGCAGCTGATGTGCCACAGATGCATGAAGAGCAACTGATGTGCCACAGATGCATGAAGAGCAGGCTTGGGGATGGACAGAACTGATGTGCCACAGATGCATGAAGAGCAGGCTTGGGGATGGACAGAGCTTCATACTCTACTCCTAAACACGCACTCAGGCTTTGGAGTATAGACAGCTGTACAGCATTTGTAAGACCCTGGGTTGGATATATCACAGGTTAGGGAGGGAGGGAAGGAGGGAGGGAGGGAGGAGATGGAATCAGTTTGGATGGCCATAAACAGATCAATAGGTAACGGAAATGTGGTACATGTACATAATGGAATTTTACTTGGCTGGAGGCAGAAGCAGGTGGATTTCTGAGTTTGAGGCCAGCCTGGTCTACAGAGTGAGTTCCAGGACAGCCAGGGATACACAGAGAAACCCTGTCTCGAAAAACCAAAAAAAAAAAAAAAAAAAAAAAGACCTAAATTATTACTTTTTTAGAAAAATGGATGGATCTACAAAGTGTAGTATTAAGTGATCCAAACTCAGAAAGACAAAGACTACATTTTCTCCCTGTCTCTCCTATGAAGATCCTACCCTATAAAGTATGCCTGTATATCCATGAACAGGAGGAAGTGTGGGTAAAACCTTAACAATCAGAGAGGAGACCAAGAGACAAGAACAGGTGATGAAGGGTGGGGGGTGGGGGGACACAAAGGAGACGGGACCAAGGGGTAAAGGCCAGGTCAGGGGTAGCAGGGTGGTGGGGGAGATAAGGAGAAAGGAGAATCTACTAAAACACATTTTGTTCTAAAATGTCACAAAGATTTATAATAGCTCATATGCTAATTTTAAATAAAAAAAATAAAAAAAAACCAAAACACTCAGGCACATGTAGGACTTAGAAAGTGACAAACTGGTAAAGCAACATGAGCATACATAAATCTGGAATGCAACATCTCGATTTCTGCTTGTCTTAAGAAAGACTACGTGATTGGGGAAAACAGGAACGCAAAATTTCGGAAAAGAAGAACAGACATCTAACTGTCCTGCTCTTTTTCCCTGAGGTTTTTCTTTTATTGCTGGAGTTCGTCACCAGACTGGCTCATCACCTGTAGAAGCCCCCAGACATCTCGGTGTGGTAGTTTCAGTGGGAGAGAGAGTTCACCCTAGCAAGGTTAGCTGGCCTATAAACACCAGCTCACATTCTCCTGAATCTATATGTCAAGAGGCACAGGACACAAAACTGCATGCAATTTGTACACCCGCATATTTCATGGACTCACAGTGACATGCATGTGACACAGTCACTGATGCTAAATATAAATACACAAAATCGTGTTTGTGTGTGAGGTCTCAGGAGGCAAGAACACAGCCTGGAAGCACCATAGATGCACCAATTTGAACTGGATATGTGCCAGGGTAGGGGTCAGGCAACCAAGTGCAACGCAGCCGAGCACCCCTGGCCATGCATCTGGGACCTGGGCGTGCAAGTGCTGGGAGGCTAAACGAGGGGCTCCGCTTCTTCACGAGTGCCCAGCACCCATCCCCCTCTCGCCTGCGATTTCGGATGCCTTGTCACGTCTGGCCCTCTGTTCCTTTCTGTCCTCCCCACCGCCAGCTCCTGTCACGTTAGCTCCCACCTCACTCTCGGCTTCGCCCCTTGCTCTCCACCCAAGGCCTCCCTCTTGCCTTGTAGTTTCAGTTCTCCTCCGCCGCCGCTTTCTTGCAGATTGTCCTTGGGGAAAGGGGGAGGGGAGCTTGGCGAACACGGGGAGGAGCCAGGTGGAGGCAGCCGCGGGAGGAGGGGAGGTTTCCAAACCTCTACAGGCCGAAGACGGCAAGGAGGCTCCGCCTCCCTCTGCTGGCCTCTCTCCTCTTCTTCCTCCACCCCTTAAGAACTCTGCTGTCTTGTGGCCGCGGCTTTCACGCTTGCTTCCCGGGGGGGGGGGGGGGCACATCTTTATCTTGGGAGCTATCATCTCATTTACGGGATGAGGGCTAGAATTTATGTAGTTGTTAATATTGTTTCCAGCTGAGCCAACTTTTCCTCTCCGAGCCTGAATTCGAACATCTGCCACGGTTAAAATCCTACCACGGCAACTGACCGCCTCTATTGCTCTTTCAAGGAACATTTTATCTGGAGTCTGTGTGCCAGGCTTTGTCCTGAGGCAGACAGAGCCCCTGCCTTTAAGAAACAGTCAACACTGGTATCTCTATACAATAACCTCAAAAGTCCTTCCACATTTGCATCATTTCTCAGAGAGGGAAGAGGGCGAATCCAGCTTGCATACTACCAAGGACTAACGAGGGAAGGGCCCCTTCCGAGGTCCGCAGCAGCAGTTTGGGGGGGGGGGGATTGGAAGTGAGCAGCCACCTCCGTGAAACTTGAGCAGCGTTCGCTCTAGGAACAGTGGGTTGATGCTCCCTGAGCACCACCGCCATCCCCAGCTCAGATCTGCTGCCTCACCCTTTGTCTTTGCTGAGTGCTGCCCACAGTTAACTCTACTCCTGTTTCTCAGGACCTTCGGATTCCTCTACTGTCCTTCCTTTCTCTTGCTAGCTTTGCCTCTGCCGTGTACAGTCCGGCTGCCAACGATGAGAATGCAAGTGAACCGGCAATGAAAAAATGATACCACCGAGGAGGCTTAAAAAAAAAAAAAAAAGCAACCTATAAAACCGAAGGCAGGCTTTGCAAATTATGTATCTGATAAAGGACTGGCATGTAGAAGAAAGACCCCTCAGACCTGCCTGGTCACCCGCCCCGTGTCTGCCTCTCTGTATCTCTTTCCCCACTCACCCTACCCTCTCCTACCGTCTCTCAACCCTCATATGCGAGTTTCTATTTGCAGTGGTGATTAACACAGCGACCACAACTGGACAAAGTGCAACAATTAAGAGATCACACCTCCATCCCGAGGCCCAGGAATCATTTCCATCAAAGGTCCAGAGACAGTGGGTGGCCTCAAGGAAAATTATCTTCTGGGCACATCAGGACAGCTGCAGATACGAATCCACAGCAATTTCCACAGCATCTACTAAGCCCCTGCAAGCCAAGAGCAGACCAAATACCAGCATGGAGAGGGGACTGGGCAAACAGCCCCGTCCCAGCTGGGAGAGGGAGAGACAGTTTTCTGAGAGTGTAGCCCCTGAGAATCTGACTCCAGTGGAAGACCACATCCAAGATTGTTTGGGCAGCACAAAT
This sequence comes from Rhynchomys soricoides, assembly GCA_019843965.1. Lineage (NCBI taxonomy): Eukaryota > Metazoa > Chordata > Mammalia > Rodentia > Muridae > Rhynchomys > Rhynchomys soricoides. The sequence continues at coordinate 14,420,920 of JADRCH010000028.1, read as the reverse complement.
TGGTCCTGAAGGGCTAAAAGGAAAAAGGAACACAAAACCGGGTGGGTAGCAAAGGGGGAGACACTGGGAAAAGCAAGGGGAAGGGGACAAATTTGGTCACATAGACTATGTACACACCAGAGGGGACTCAAACCTCTCACAGAACTAATTTTAAAAATAATAAACTTTATACATGAATAAAACCCTCTAATGGCTCAATAATTTAAAAAAAACCCAAAAACTCAGTTTTAAAATGGGCAAAGGAAACATACAGGTGGCAAATAAGTATATGAAAAAACACTCAGCCGGGCAGTGGTGGCGCACGCCTTTAATCCCAGCACTCGGGAGGCAGAGGCAGGTGGATTTTTGAGTTCGAGGCCAGCCTGGTCTACACAGTGAGTTCCAGGACAGCCAGGGCTACACAGAGAAACCCTGTCTCAAAAAACTGAAAGAAAAAAAGAAAGAAAGAAAGAAAAAGAAAAGAAAAGGCACTCGTTTGTTCTACCACCAGGGAGCTGGGAGTCTCTTACCCACCATCAAATGCCTCAAATAGGAAGAGACAATAATATTAAATACGGTGAGACTGCAAAGCTGAACGTTAGTGAACATCATTCATTGTCGGCAGAATGCATGTTAGTTAAAGGCAGCTCAGCAGTTTCCTGCCAAGCTAAACCTGGACTTGCCACAGACATGGCGATCACTTAACAATTTTACTTAAGCCAGTTACATTATGCACTCATACATATGTACAACAGCTTTGTTCACTCTTAACCCCAAAATAGAAGCAACCAAGACATCTCTGTCGGTAAATAGGGAAAGAAAGCATGGTATATTGATATGACAAGGCACTATTCAACAGTAAAGAAAATTAATTATCAAGCCGTGAACAGACATAGTGGAGCCTACATGCACCCTTCTCAGCAAATCGGGCAGTCTGAAAACACCACGTGCTATGTAAGAGTCCAGCTTTCTGACACTCTGGAGAAGGCAAAACTATGAAGATCAGTGGTTACTTAGGGTTTGAAATAGAGGGGAGGGGAATTTATGTAGAGCATAGACACAGGATTTTAAAGGTGGTGTGTAGGGGGTGGCTCTGATGTTTTGATCAGGAATCTGCCTGTGAACACTGAAGGTCCCGTTCCCCAATTGGTTCTTGATGGATCAATAAAGATGCTAGTGACCAATTAGCTGGGTGGAATAGGCAGGACTTTGAGTTTTCCTGCAGTCAGGCTAGCAGACACAGGAGGAAAGAGAATTCACCATGCTTCGGAGGGAGAAAGAGCCACCAGCCATGTGAGATCTTGGGCAGACCGTTTCCCCAATTGGGCCTGGGGCAGCAGGCAGGATAGTAGAAACATAATTAAGCTGAGGGCAGACTTAGGGGGCTGAACAAGTGGTAACTGAGTAACTAAGTTGAAGGCAGATTTAGAGTGCTGAGCTTGGAGTGAAAAGACGGGCGGCGGCCATGGCTGAGGCAGGCTTAGAAGAGCTCAGCCATTGAGCTTAAAGCATTATCAAAAATAAGCTAATGTGTGTGTGTCTTTCGTCCTAGGATCCAAGGGAACCTAGGTGGGGCTGGTAGCATGGTCCGCCCGGAGCTTAAAGCCGGGTAGTAGGAACTACAGGCTACAGTGCTGAAACTTTTATGTTGTAATGGTGGGTCTATGTATGGCATTATGGATTTGTTAACACTTGTAGAACTGCGTAATGTGAACTGCAAACTTGAGTTAATAACAGTGTATCGATGTTGGTTCATCAATTGCAACAAATATGCTGTGCTGTATCCATGCAAGATGCTAAAAACAGGAAATTGAGCAGGGCACGACTCTATTTTGTACAATTTTTTTTTTTTTTTAAATATTGTTCTCTCTCTGGGATCTTATTTGTTAGACCTGGAATATAACTGAATAAATCAGTAACTCTGTAACACCTGTAATTTATCGAATTCTTATGATATAAGCATGTTAGTTGAAAGTAAATAAAGCCAAAAAAAAAAAAAAAAAAAAAAGCCAGGATAGTAAATCTTTGCTGTATCCATTCAGTACTGCTAGGGGGAGAGGCAGCAGTGGACACAGCTATTCCAACACTGAGGGACAGAGAGACGAGCGCACAGGGACAGCTCATTACACGCAGCTGTTCCAGATGTTCCTGCCTTTTAATTTTAAACTCCCAAGCTGAACGTTTTTTCTTTTTCCAATTTTGTTTTTTCTCACTAAACTTGTTTTAATGGGTCTCAAAATTCTGTGATAGACTTTTGGTCAAGTTGTTTCCACTAAAAAGTACTGATTTTGAAAACTAATAACTTAAAACTGTGACACACACACACACACACACACACACACACACACACACAAAATGGTCCACAAAACGTTCTTTCCTTCTGAAGGTTTTACGATGCACTGTTATTATTAACCTGTCTTTTACTATTAAACTTAAATGGCCAATTGAGACAAACAGTTCTGAGACCGCTTTTCCACCACTGATTAAGGCTGGGGTAGGAGATGTCAGGGATAATATTCATTTAGCCTTCTGAGCTTTCTGGGCAGACTTGGTGACTTTGCCAGCTCCAGCTGCCTTCTTGTCCACAGCTTTGATGCCACCCACAGCAACTGTCTGCCTCATGTCACGAACAGCAAAACGACCAAGTGGAGGATAGTCAGAGAAGCTCTCAACACACATGGGCTTGCAGGGGATCATATCAACAATGGCAGCATCGCCAGACTTCAAGGATTTGGGGTCATCTTCCAGCTTCTTACCAGAACAACGATCGATCTTTTCTTTAAGCTCAGCAAACTTGCATGCTATGTGGGCTGTGTGACAATCCAGAACAGGAGCATAGCCAGCACTAATTTGGCCTGGATGGTTCAGGATAATCACCTGTGCAGTGAAGCCAGCTGCTTCCATTGGTGGGTCATTTCTGCTGTCACCAGCAACATTGCCACGTCTAACATCTTTGATGGACACGGTATTTTTTTTTTTTCTGGTTTTTTGGTTTTTCGAGACAGGGTTTCTCTGTGTAGCCCTGGCTGTCCTGGAACTCACTCTGTAGACCAGGCTGGCCTCAAACTCAGAAATCCACCAGCCTCTGCCTCCCAAGTGCTGGGATTAAAGGCGCGTGCCACCACTGCCCAGCTGGACAAACATGTTCTTTACATTGAAGCCCACATTGTCCTCAGGAAGAGCGTCACTCAAAGCTTCATAGTGCATTTCAACAGACTTGACTTCAGTTGTTACATTGACTGAAGCAAAGGTAACCACCATGCCAGGTTTGAGAACATCAGTCTCCACATGGCCCATGGGGACAGTGCCAATGCCCCCACTTTTATAGACATCCTGGAGGGGCAGTTGCAGAGGCTTGTCAGTTGGATGAGTTGGTGGCAAGATACAGTCCAAAGCTTCCAGCAGCATGGTGCCACTGGCACTGCCATCTTTGCAGGTGACTTTCCATCCCTCGAACCAAAGCATATTATAGCACTTGGTTCCAGCATGTTTTACCATTCCAACCAGAAATTGGCACAAATGCTACTGTGTCAGGGTTGTAGTCAATTTTCTGAATGTAGGTGCTGACTTCCTTAACGATTTCCACGTATCTCTTCTGACTGTATGGTGGCTCAGTGGAATCCATTTTGTTGACGCCGACAATTAGCTGTTTCACACCCAGGGTGTAAGCCAGAAGAGCATGCTCACGGGTCTGCCCGTTATTGGAGATACCAGCTTCTAATTCACCAACACCAGCAGCAACAACCAGGACAGCACAGTCAGCCTGAGATGTGCCTGTAATCGTGTTTTTGATGAAGTCTCTGTGTCCTGGGGCATCCATGATAGTCACATAGTATTTGCTGGTCTCAGATTTCCACAGGGAGATGTCAATAGTGATACCACGATCACGCTCAGCTTTCAGTTTGTCCAAGACCCAGGCGTACTTGAAGGAGCCTTTTCTCATTTCGGCAGCCTCCTTTTCAAACTTTTCGATGGTTCTTTTGTCGATTCCACCACATTTGTGGATCAGGTGGCAGGTTGTGGTGAACTTGCCGGAATCGACGTGCCCAAGTACGACGATGTTGATGTGAGTCTTTTCCTTTCCCATTTTTGCTTTAAATTAGTAGTGGCTTTCACAACACCTGCGTTCTGACGGCAAACGTTGTGTGTGTGTGGGGAGGGTAAATAAAAGCCTTTTTCCAAATTTTTATCAGACAACTTTTACATTCAAAATATTTCTTCCATGAATATTAACTTGGAAAAGGAACTTTTAGCCAGCTGTGGTCGATTTACTTAGTGACTCAAAGTTTGAATCCATAAATTGATGGTGGACTGGCGATGGAGAAAATGCTTGGATCCAAGTTCTAGAAAATATGGTGTATCAAGAAGTGTCAGCAGACTTACAAGATGGACCAGAAAAGGGTGCAGAAAGTGAGATGGTGCCACAAATTCCTGAGGAAACTAAATTAAGGCCATTTTTCAATGCTGGAAGGGTTTAATGCAACTACAAAAGTTTGCGCCGTACTCTTCTTCCAAAAAGAAAACTGAAACCCTGGTTTGCACTGGAGACAAGCCTGGGGAATTTGTCCGCTTCCGAGAATGAAGTAGGAATGGTACTGTTCAAAGACTACGTTTGGGCCAAAATAAACTCCAGATTTCTTCAGCTTTTGAAAATGAAAATTCTAATTTAGGGCTTAGAGTGGTGGACCCTAGCAGGGAGAAAGGGGGTCAGGGAGACGCTCCAGGTCCCGAGGGTATAATCCACCATCTCTCTACCTGCCAATGCCAGATAGTGGGTAGTCTTCCTGTCTTTAGCATCCAGGGGAAGATAACTTGTATGAAGAATGGACAAATGACTGATATCTAACTTTATGCTATACCCCAGTACCCAGAAACCCAGTACCCTACTCTTTTTGTCTTCTGCATGTGTATGAATATAGGATGGGGGTATGTTCACATGCAGGTATGTTCACATGCAGGTATGTTCACATGCAGGTA
>JADRCH010000028.1:14401851-14415954 GCA_019843965.1 Rhynchomys soricoides | reverse complement strand
GTTCACATGCAGGTATGTTCACATGCAGGTATGTTCACATGCAGGTACTCATGTGTGTGCAGGCATCCATGTGTGCATGTTCATGGAGAGGCCAGAGGTTGACATCAGATATCTTCCTCAGTTGCTTTCCACTTTATTTATTGAGGAAGAGTCTCTCACTGTGCCCAGTTTGCTAATTCAGCCAATCTTGCTAGCCAGTTTGCTTTAGGTATCCAGTCTCCTCCTATCAAACTTTGGCATTACACCCAGCTTTACGAGTTTGCTGGGGATCTGAACTCTGGCTCACATATCTGTGGCAAGTGCTTTATTCTCTGAGTCATTTCCTCTGTCCCCCCCAAAGGCTGTCCTTTATGTTGATCCTCAGTGTGTAAGAAGACATTCAGAAGATTCTGTTAAGCTTCTCAGAGCTCTACAGGATTCACCTAGGTACTGGGGTATCATGTACAAGTAGACAACAGAGTTAAAAAAAACCAAGAGAAGATATTCCGAGAGATTAAGTGTGAGATGCTTAGAAAATTCTCTGATTCTGGAGGTCAGAGCACACACTTAAAGAAGCTGAGGTGCTCTGACTTACCTGGCTCGTGTTCTGCCTCATGTTGTGGATAGGTAATGAAAACACGCAATGGTGAATACTTACAGATCCAACCAAAAGACGTTAGGTGATGGAGTTGTTTTGTTATGACAGCCTGTGATGGGCATTGTATGTTTGCTGTGCCATTGATCAAAATACAGTGCAATGCATGGTTTTGTTTATATAAAGGATCATCTCCACTAAACAATGAAAGAAATGTCTAGCCAGGCAGTAGTGGCACATGTCTTTAATCCCAGCACTTGGGAGGCAGAGGCAGGCAGATTTCCGATTTCAAGGCCAGCCTGGTCTACAGAGTGAGTTCCAGGACAGCCAGGGCTACACAAAGAAACCTTGTCTTGAAAAACCAAACCCAAAAAAAGAAGTGTCTACCTACGTGACTGTTGGCATCTGTGCATGCATGCCTGGAAGAAGAACATGCAGTGCTCCTTGTTGCACCCAGCGATCTTCCCAATTGAGACAGTATTGAAAGAAGTAGGTTTTGTCAACTGTTCAGACTAGAGTCGTCCATGGGCGGCAGTGGTGGCACAGCCTTTAATCCTAGCACTTGGGAGGTAGAGGCAGGGGATCTCTGTGAGGTTGACACTGAGTTCCATGATAGCTACACACGGAAACCCTGTCTAAAAGATGAAACAAAACAGGATAAAGATCCCTCACAAACTAGAGTCACCTGAGAAGAAGTTACCACATTGAGGAATTATTCTTATGAGGTATGCTTAGGCAAGCCTGTGGGGCATTTTCTTATTCAGTGATTGATGTGGGGAGAGGCAGTCCCACTATGGATGGTGCCAACCCTGGTACAAGAAGGCAAGCTGAGCAACTATGGAGAGCAAGCCAGCAGGCAGCACTCTTCCAGTTTCTGCTTCAGTTCCTGCCTGAATTGTTGCCCTGACTTCCTCTCATGACGGACTGTGATTGGGAAGTCTAAGATGAAATAATCCTTTCCTCCTCAAGTGGAACTGTGACCATGGTGTTTTACCACAGCCATAGTCACCCTAACTAAGATCTACCCTTAGAGTTTTAGCTCCATGAAAATTCAAGTTCTACGAAATTGAGTCTGGAATGCTAGATCTTGACTTGTTGAGATTGAGGCAATCTTTGTAGAGCCAGAATTCCCATTACTCCGCAGCAGGGATCTAGGTTTTTGGGTTCTCACACAGTGTATAAATGGAAACTCTTGTTCCTGGTGCAGAAATTAAAAATACTTAACGGGGAGGTGAGCCATGGGGGTAGTAATACTGTACACACTGACTGCGCTCACAACGTGTGCAGAACTGGGCATCTTAGTGTATACAAACCACCTGTGTGTGAGAGTACTTGTCCAAGGGCCAGCAGGACAGTAGTGGGCCTGAGTGATGCTGGCGGCAGATGAGGGAAGAGCATGGTGGGAAGGTCTTCTATAGAGAAGCTGTGGCACAGGAGGCTGTGGGAAGAGCATCATTTCTTTGAATGCTCTCCCATTTTTGAATCAGTAATAAGTGTAAAAGTAACTTTTATTAACCTGAAGTAATTGTTGTCTCTGAGGATTACTGCTTCAGTCTGCTAACTGGGGCTTAGTCCTGGAAGCTTCTAGCCTCCATACAATCTAATATGGGCCTAGAATGTTTTCGGCCTGAGACTTGCTACTGAATAAGCTAATTCTTGTTCTTTCTGAACTCTGAGTGGCTGGTTCAACTCAGCTGTTCTGGCTCACACTCCTCTCCAAACTGACTGATTCAACCTGGCCTCTCTCTCTGCCTGTCATAAATTGCTCTGCTTGGCATCATACCAACTTTGGCAGTCTATTCTAATCTTCTGGCTCATTCTCATTCTCTGGCTTTTTCTGTCTTCACCTGTCTAGCTTGTTCTCTTTCTGCAACCTATGTCTGTACAGTGTCTCCAAAACTGCTTCTTCTCTCTTCTGTGCTAGTCTGTAAAACTCTGCCAGTAAAATTGCCTCTTCTCTGCACTGTCCCTCTCTCTTCTCGTGAGCGGTGGGCATATCCTGTTCTGTCAAGTCTTTCTCTGATTCGTCACCCTGCCTGCCACTCAATTAGACATCACTTTCAAACACGGGGGCTTCCTTCACAAACTAACTTTACCTTCATTGTTTGGGATTAAAGGTGAGTACTAAGGTCATGTCTGTGTTCCAGCCAGAGGGGCTACGGGTGTGTGCTAAGGCTGAGCCACACCACTAGAAACTGAATTTTTCAATAAATATCACAATCTTAGGGTTCACAATGTGATCAAATATCCTGCAACAAATAAGCAGTCACAAGAATCGGTGGTTACCTAGGCCAGCTGCTTACCACTGAAGTCCCTAGACACAGAGGAGGATTTATACATTAAGTGGGCAGTTGGGTCTGCTGGACCAGAGAGCCTGGTCCACAAAGCTGCTCAAAAGCTTTTGTCCTGGAGGTAGCTCTGCCCTACAGTCAGCTATCTTGGCTTTTGGTTTTGTGTTTCTTGTTGTTTAAACAAGTAATCAGTGTTTCCCTTCATGTAATAGGAAGTCCAAAGATTGATTAAATAAATATTATATGGGTCGTACCTACATGCATAAAAAGGGCATTGGGGGGTGGGGGGTGAGGGGAGCCAAATTAACGGTGATGCCTCTGCAGTGCCCTCTGTGGACTGTAAACTCACTCTCATGGTCACAAGATGGAGCTTTTAACAGTAGAAACTGGACTCTTCTTGAGAGGCCAGAATACTGAGGACAAAGTATGCAACACCGAGGGGATCCACGAGAGCGCTCAGTGGTACCTGCCTTGGTTATGGCAAATAGACCATAATTGTAAGAAGACTGTATGAGACTTTCTGAGGCCACAAAGAAACCACAAGGTTTGTATGAGGAAGCCATACAAGGCTAGGCATGTGCACACTTTGCATTCATGCATTTGGGAGGTAGAGGTAGGTGGATTCCTACAAGTTCAAGGCCAGCCTGGTCTACATGGTGAATTGCAGACAGCCAGGACTATGTAGAGAGACCCTGTCTCAACAAAACAAAACAAAACAAACAAAAACGGTACCACAGTGTGTCTGAATTATTTACAAGGTGTCACACAGTGCATCACACTGCGCTTAATACCTCACTGGGGAAGTAAGTTATCCGGAAGCAAATTGAGATACAGCAAGAATTAAGCTGTAAGGAATGCACTATGGATTCTTTTATGAAGATTTACAGAAGCACCATCTTAGGAATAAAGACTACACATTCATGAGCTGGGATCAGTTTTTATAAAACATTGAAAACTGCACTCTTGTGTTCCTTGGCATTTCTCTTCCGGTGAGAATTGTCATGTGGGTGAGTGAGAGAACTGTGGTGACATTCTCTCACACAGGAAGGAGCGACAGTGTCACTCACACCTCCCAAAAGAACTGCATCACGTTTGAAACATGTATAAAGAAATGTCTCCTAGTGTGACTGCTCATAATAATCTCAATACTGAAGGAAAGACAGCCCAGATTATTACCAGTCTCAGCAAGGCTGACATTTGCGGGTCCGAGACTCTTTGTTGTGAGAACTCTTGTGCCTTGTGGGATATTTAGCAGCACCCTGGCTATTTTGGAATATCACCTGCCATTCTTTACAAAAGCTTGGGGAGCAGGACTTAAGGGCAGGAAGAGAGGCCTATGTGACCCACTTCTGGGGGTGGTTGAGTTTCTGTGTTTCAGAAACACACATACATACACCAGCCTCCTCATCGCACAGGGCAAGGCTGTGTACACTGATGGGCAAAGAGCTAGATAAAACAGAGGCTGTGGCTGCTCGTCTATTGAGCGTGAAGCTAACACATACTCTGTTTTCCTGGAGACTGGAGTGCAGCTTCAGTACATAATTGAACGTGGAACAAGGTTCCACACACAACAAGGTTCCCAAGCACAAGCTGGGACCAGTGTCTCTGACTGTCTTCTCTTCGGAAAGGCAGAGGTAGCAGCGGGATCGTAAGCCAGGGTTGGTGCACTTTCTGTGTTCATAGCCCTGGGTTCCCTTATATTATTTGATGACATCACTTCTCCTTGATACCCTGTATGCAAAGAGCGGAGCAAGGCAGCGGCACCACCTAAGTAACGCCGCCCTACACTTGCTCCCCTCTAACCCAGCGCTTTCTAACCTTCCTAAGGCTGCGACCCCTTAATTCAGCTCCTCCTGGTGTGCTGGCCCCCAACCAGAACATTATTTTTGCTGCCACTTCACGACTGTACTTTTGCTATTGTTATGAATTGTAATGTAAATATCTGATATGTGACCCCTGTGAAATGCCCTTTGACCCCCCCCCAAGGGGCCGATATCCACAGGTTGAAAATCACTGTTCTAACCTATCTTCTACCTAAGAGATTGACAGAACATTTTAAGAAGCAAATATGAGGGCTGGGGATGTAGATCAATGGTGGAGCTTGCCTAGCATGCACAAGGTCCTGGGTTTAATATCTATCACCAACACTGTGCTAACCCTGCATCTGTGAAGGAAATGAATTTGTGGTTAGATGTTTTGGGTTTTGTTCTTGGTTTTGTTTGTTTGTTTGTTTTTTGGTTTGTTTGTTTATTTTTGGAGACAGGGTTTCTCTGTGTAGCCCTGGCTATCCTGGAGACCAGGCTGGCCTCGAACTCAGAAATCCGCCTGCCTCTGCCTCCTGAGTGCTGGGATTAAAGGCATGTGCCACCACGGCCCGGCTCTGTTCTTGTTTTTAATATGATCCTGTCACTGCTGATTTCCCGTAGTGAAGAAGTATTTTCAGAATTTTGAAGGTACTGCATGGCCTTGATCTTATAATACCGTAGGGCAGTCTCCCCAGCACTTGGATCTTACTGGATCACACTACCTTTCCAATGAGCTAGTCTTCTCCAAGACCAGAGCCACCTGTTCTTTCTGGAAAACAATTCTCTCTGCTCTGCCTTGAAGAATCTCTTATAAGCATCACTTGTCAATTAAAAAAAGTCAATAGCCAATGAGCCGAGGCAGGAAATAGGAGGTGGGACATTGGCAGGAAGAGAGAGGATTCTGGGAAATAGTGAGAGTGAAAAAAAAGAGAGTCAGGAGAGGCAAGAGGAGCCTACAGACACAAACGAGCAGGGAACTGCTGAGGAGACAAGAAGAAAGAAGCAGGCCAGGACTGAAGGGTAGACAAAGAACAGTTTGAATGGCCCGGCAGTGGTGGCGCACACCTTTTAACACCAGCACTTGGGAGGCAGAGGCAGGCGGATTTCTGAGTTCGAGGCCAGCCTGGTCTACTGAGTGAGTTCCAGGACAGCCAGGGCTACACAGAGAAACCCTCTCTCGGGGAAAAAAAAACAAAAAACAAACAAACAAAAGAATAGTTTGAATGGGTTAAATAAGTTACTAGCTACTCAGGGAATGAGCCAAAGCTGGTGACCTAGGCATTTAATAATAATGAGTCTCAGAGTCATCAGTCTGGGAACAGGGCTGGAAAACCAGAATTTAACGGTACTTTTCCACGAGTTCAGTGCCCTGTCTGACATGCTGTTTACATGTCGCTTTCCTTCCCTGGACTCACTATTCTCTTTTTATAACCTTGTTTGATGACTGCTTTGCCACACGACTGAGACTTCCTGAAGGAGGTGCATGGTTTTGTTTACTTCTACTTCCAATGCTGAATCCTGGGCAACCCTTCAATACAGATCCTCGTGTTGTGCTGACCCCACCCATAACATTATTCTTGCTGCTACTTCAAAACTGAACTTTTGCTACTGTGGTGGATTGTAATGTCAACAAACTTTCTTGGTAAGAAGAGAAAAATAATAAATGGGTGGATGATAGGCTGACAGACAGAATAAAATGGAAGATGGCCGCAATCATGAAAGAAAGCACGGCAGCTCGGCTGAGGCTGGAAGACACTTGATTTCCTTTCTCTTGGAGGGAAGCTGAAAAGATTAGGAGTGGCTCTTTCTTGAGATTCAAACGCAGAAGCTGAATATCATGATTCTGTCCCCGGGATAATAGAGAGTGCAGACGACAGAAGCAGGTTCAAAGTCATCAGTCATCAGGGCAAAGGTGTGAGTACAAGGTATAGAGCAATGAGAAGGGAAAGAGACAAAGCCAAGGGCGACTAGGAGACAACCTGAACATACTCAGTGGTAGAACCAGCTGCCGGCTGGGCTGCTCCCTGGTGCCAGCTACTAGCTCTGCACCAGATTAAAGGAACACCCCCAGTTGCCAAGTAGGTGCCCCAAGTGTTCGGATCAGTTAATGTTCTTGAGTATCAACCACTCCCCATTAGTTTGGTTATACTAGGTACCCTAATAAAACAGCATGAGGTTTAAGATCATGTGAGGTAATGGCTCCGCCTCCATGCTGGACCCATCCTGAGAGCCCAGGCCCTTGCCTAGTACCATTTATCTCCACATCTCTGTGGGATCTTTAGAAATTCCACTGGTGAAACAGCATCACCAGTCTCTCAACTTATACAGTCTCCTCGAATATACTGCTTCTCCTTGAATGGAGGCTCCTGAGGAATGGGGAAACCATTTTATCATCTCTTATTGAGTCTAATGCAATGAGTTCAGATAGCATGTTCTCAAAAGGTATGGATAAATCTTGTCATCTATTGCATAGGTCCAGGAATAGTTAATAGAATTGCTAACTTCTATTTAAGATTATATTTTAGTTTTATGTATATGGGTGTTTTGCCTTCATGTATGTGTGCATCTCATGCATGTACTACACATGGAGGGTCAGGAGAAGGCTCAACATGTCCAGATGACTGTAGTTACAGGCTGTTGTGAGCTACCAGTGGATACTGGGAATCAAACCGGGATCATTTGCTAAAGCAGCCATCTCTTAACTGATGAGCCATCTCTCTAGACTCCAGTTTTGAACTTCCCAAGGAAAATGTTTTAACCCTCAATTCCTTCTGGAAACACATGGAAGTTGAGCTAAGTAACTTCTAAGACATTTCTGAATTTTAACTATGAACATAATGATGTTATATGTATATCTGTCTACAAACTTACACATACATATAGTCATATACTGCAGGAGTCAGTCTTTTTTTCTTTCTTTTTTTTGGTTTTTTCAAGACAGGGTTTCTCTGTGTAGCCCTGGCTGTCCTGGAACTCACTCTGTAGACCAGGTCGGCCTCGAACTCAGAAATCCACCTGCCTCTGCCTCCCGAGTGCTGGGATTAAGGGTGTGCACCACCACTGCCCGGCAGGAGTCAGGCTTGATTAGCACAAATGTCATGATGAAATGCATTCTTTTGTATTCTAACTTAAAAATACAATTTAACAACTCCTGATTGGCAGGTTGACTGGATGGGTATACATACAGGCAATTGGTAAAACCTCTGGATTTGTCTGTGAGGGAACCTGCAGAGAGTGGGAACTAAGAAGGGGAAGCTGGTCCCGTGTGTGTCACTGGAACCATCAAATGGGCTGGAATCCAGAGTAGAATAAGAGGGAGGAGAGCCGGAGGGAGTTCCGAAGCACAGGCTTCCCTCTCAACCTCCATGATTCGAGCTGCTCTCCCACACACTGCTCTCCCCAGACCCCCTCCCCAGCAGAATGGACTGAAACATCTGCAGCTGTGAGTAGAAATTAACCTTTCTTCCCTTAAGCTATTTGGTGAGAGCATTTTGTCACACCAATGGAGCAACACAGCATGTTTTGTAATGTGTTTACAATTTCTAATATGTCACTGATATACAGTGGAAACTAAGGAGGTATCGTCAGTGAGCTGGCTCCAATATACATGCATTTAAGTTGAGACGGGACATATAGATGTGTTTCTCAAATTTAATATAAAGTATTGGTGAGTTGAACCTTTATTTGTTTTTTGTTTGTTTGTTTGTTTTGTTTTGTTTTGTTTTGTTTCGAGACAGGGTTTCTCTGTGAAGCCCTGGCTGTCCTGGAACTCACTCTGGAGACCAGGCTGGCCTTGAACTCAGAAATCCACCTGCCTCTGCCTCCCAAGTGCTGGGATTAAAGGTGTGCGCCACCACTGCCCAGCTGAGTTGAACCTTTATTAAAATATACAAGAGAAACCTGTTATTAAATTTTTCACAGGATAAATTTTATAGTCTTTGGAATAATCTTGTAACATACTAGTAATACCTTAATTTAACCCATTGGTGGGAGTTTCATGTTTTTCTATATAAGGTTTACTAACAATACAAGAAGCCAGACTAAATAGCTTAGAATAACAAGGGAGGCAAGTGACTTATCATGGCTATGGCTTAGAAACCATGTGAGCGTAGCTCTTAAAATTTCAAGTGTTGAAGGCAAGGCCTTCAGGGCAGCAGTGTAGGAACAGGTGACATCTTGACCATGGGGTCTGGAGGGAGGTAACAGCCTAGGCAGGGGTTAATTAATGAGTTCCCTGTGGATCCCGGTTAGTTCTTGCTAAAGAAGGCTGTTATAAATTAGACTGACTGGCTCCCCGACATCTGGCTTGCTGTTTCACCATGGGATCCCTCCTTCTTGCTTATATTGTTGCTGTGATGTGGCTCAGCCAAGGGAATCCTAAGCAGAGGCCAAACAAAATGAGCTGCCTATTCTTGGGCTTCCAGTTTCCTAAACTGTGAATAAAATTTCGTTTTATACATTACTCAGCATTGGGTATTTTCTTACAGCAACAGAAAAGAAATTGAGTAAATGGAATTAAGTATTGTTCGTACAAAGAACTATTCTTCCTTCCATAGTCCTCTCTCTCTCTCTCTCTCTGTCTCTGTCTCTCTCTCTCTCTCTCTCTCCCTCTCTCCCTCCTCATGCACACTTTCTCCCTTGTGTCTCAAATGTATACCTTGGCCTATCATGATCATAATGCTGTTTACAAACCTTTTGCTCTTCAACACTTCTCTCCCCACCAATTCCCACTGTTTACTCACAGGCCTCACCGGTTTCAACAATAGGTATGTGTCCCTCGGTGTTTGGATCATCCACACTTTCTGGTTTCTTCAAGGAATCTGCCTTTGGCTGTAGCTTCGGTATGATCATGTTGGAAGTTGAAGCTTCCCCCTCTGGGAAGTATAACTGTAGGTCACCCCAGGGTGGGAACCGGGCAGGGGGTGCTCCTTAACTCTTTTACTTTACCTAAGAGGCTTAGCTATTCAAAACTTCTTTAGCATAAACAGAGTGAAGAAGATTAAGAGAAGCGATGATTGTTCTCAATAACTAGTTTACTACCTCCAAAAGACTCTATCCCTTTAGTAATAACAGAGGCAACGAAGAACACATCACTAACGGTTACAAAAGAGTAGAGGGAAGTTCTCTTTAAGGTCCTGACATACATGTTTGGGGGTGCCTACCGAATAACAAGGACTCCCACAAGTGAGCCCAGATAGATGAGAATAATCTATAAATTAGAGAGAAATCGACACCCATCCCACGTTCCATATTTCTTGTTCTCAGCTCCCAAGTCTTCCTTATTTGCTGGGGACAAGGATAGCATCTTCCTTATATCCCAAAGAAAACACACAACACGGTGACAAACATTTTTCAAACTAGGAATAGAAAACAAGTACGTTGACCACTTAAGTCTATAATTATGCCAGAAGCTCTCATCCTGTATAGCTCCGAGAGGACTCATCCCTTGTCACTATAACATAATCAATAGTACCTGTGTTCTGAGTAGTCCTGACTACTTGGCGAGACTCAAACACGCACATGAAAAATCTCAGATGAAATTCGTCTTTACGCATGGCTATTTCCTAGAAATAAAGAGAGTTTGATCCAAATAAATAGATCCACGGGCTATTTAAATATTTAAAGTGTTGAAGGTTGACATGGTCCAGGTATACTTAATACCACTGGGTTTTAGGACTTCGCCATATAAAAATATCTGCATATAAGGTTATGATATAAATAATCTTTTATATACATAACAAGTCAGGATCCCCTGAACAAACAAGTTTACGTCCTTATGCTTAGAGTACAGAAAAGGCTGGTAGATTCCAGAGGTTCTCCCTACTTCATGAGTGAATTCAGACAGGCAGTCAACTGGGTCTAGAATACTATTCTGAAACACCGTTCTAAAAGCTTCTAAATAGGGTCTGGGTCAGCGGCGTACTAAATTAAGAAGCTCGGTAAATAATTTGAAAGAACAAGCTAAATTTTCCTCCATTATTCTGTCTTTAAAAAATCTGGCATTGATTAAATGTTTAAGATCTCTGGTGAACCCCATTAGAGATCACTGTTTTAAATTATTCCAGTTATATAAAGTTCGGCGTGAATCTAAGCTAAGGTGTTCCCAAAGTTTCTCTTAGTCTCTGCTCTTTCCCCTAGCCCCACTTCCTGTGATCAGTCAAGCGTGACAAGAAGCACACTAATTTTCAGAAGATATAGTTAGAAATCAATTTAGATCTCAAATTCTCAGGGAAGGCGCAGGTTTCCAAACATCTAGGGCTACAGCGAACAGCTGCCATGGAAACCTGCGTGTAAGCCAAAAAAACAGTCAACGAACGGAACCAGAAGACAGCGGGGTCAAGGAGCCGAGGGACAGAGAAAAGCAAGGGACGGCGGGCGCACTAACAGTACTCCAAGTGCGACGAAGAGAAAAACCCCAGTCTGACTGGGTGACAGGGAGATTGAGACGAGTCAAACGCTCCCTCCGCTTCTCAGGCCTCGCCACTTCGCGCAGGCGTTGCACGACCTCTCGCTCTCTGACCTCTTGCCCCACCCCCTTTCCTCCGCGCCCGCCAAACGGTCTTCCGGTACTGTAAAGACGGTTCCGGTTCACGGAGGTTCCCGGGCTTTGCGGTCCGCTCCCGGCCGGAAACCCCTTTGCCTAGCAGCCGGTTCCGGTTCGGTGAGTGGCGGCGGGAAACTGGGGGAGGGGTGAGGATGGAGGGAGACTGGGCCGGGAGGCTGTGTCGGACCGGGCCTGCTGGCCTCCGCCGGGTTGAGCGGAAGAGAGGACCGCGGTGGGGACCGTGCCCTTTCTTCCGCCCCGCCCCTTGGGACCACCTCCATTCCCCCCTGCTGTCCGGTGGCGGCTGTCTGGCCCGGGTCTGGTAGTTGGGCTTACTGAGGCCGCCCTTTCAGGCCTCCGTCTCCTGACCCGCAGAGAGGCCATCTCCCTGCGGTCACAGCAGGGCCTTCTCTGCGCCCAACTCTACTTTTCCAAAGAGAAAAGGCCGGTTGGGATTCCGGGAGTTTCCCGCCAGAGCAGGGTCCTCTGGAGGGAGAGCTGTTTCCAACCAGGAAGTTCAGCTTTCGCTCCCACCTGCTTCCTCTCTCTTCCTTGAAACCTGAATGCTACTTCTCGACTACTGTGTCTCACGTAAACAATTCTCCAACTCTTTTACCCTGTGGTATTTCCCTGGGATGTGATCTTGCTAGAGCCACACCAGAGAGAAACGTCTGGACCCTTCTGCACAGGTTATGAGAACCCCCTTGCCTACCACCGTTTCCTTACCTGGCTCATCGCCTCTTGGTAATCGCCTTGAACTTTTTCTTCGTATACCTTAACGTGACCTTTCTGGATATGTGCTGGGTTTCCCTTGTCTTGAGCTTGGTGATTTCTGTTTTATCAGTACCTCCACAGTTTTTCTGTTATCTTGTTGGCAATAACTTGCTCCTTTATCACTTTTAAGTCACACTTGTTAAAATTACTTGGCTCCACGTGGCATACTCATTGTATTTGGAGTGATGGTGATTCTTGTAAAAATTTGTATAGTCCTTGTATGGGCTATCAACTATTTGATGTATGGTTTTCGTTGTAATAGCAAATTCTGGATGAAGTAGACATGTATAAGTATTCTTCATAAAGATACTCTGTATTCAGGACTCTTGCTGAAATGCGGATTACTGCCTTTGAGGTTACAGTGATCCCTGTAATAATGACCTGAACCTTCCAGTTAGACTACCTGTTCCTCAGTCCCCTTTAAAGAGCTTCATTCCCTGATTTCAGTTAATTATCCAGACTGCAAAAGTGGGTAGCCTATCACTCCTCTGATGAATTAAGTCTGGAGAGGGAGTGGGTGAGTATACAAACAGGTTCTGCCACTTGTGGCTAAGGTGATGTCATTTTTTCTCTTCCACCGACTTCTCTTCTGCCAGTCATTCTAGTTTTGCTGTCTGTGTGACTAGACCTGGCTTCCTCGCCTGGCCTGAAAACTGCTAAAGGGCAGAGGCCAGAGCTCATATTTGTATCCCAGGACCCCACACTTGGCGTGTGTGTGCAGGAAGTTAAACACTGTTTAAAGACGAGGAGTGTTAAGACTTAAGGTACTAATTTAACTGGGGGGGGTGCACATGAATGCTGTGGTGGGGACCTGATGAGAAGGAAGTGTAGACTGTATCATCGGTGTAATTGTTTTCCAAAACTCAGAGTAGGGTGCTTCACATGCTTCCTTCCACATCTTGGTTCTGGATACAGGTGACTGTACAGGGCTATATTTTCTAGTAACTTCCTCAGTGCGCTACACATTAAGTTTTGTAATCATCTCTTCCGAAGTATACAGACTTACATATGGTTTACTACTTTGTATTCTATTGCAGGCGCTTTCCCTCTCCCCCAGATTTCCCTTTCACTTGATGTTCAGCTGCTAACTTGATTCACATTAATAAGCAGCTGCTTAGTAACAGTCTGTAAATGAAATGAATGATGAATACTAGGGATGAATTACTAGAGTTTATATGTATGTATGTGTGTGTGTGTGTATGTGTGTGTATATATATATATATATATATATATATATATATATATATATATTAGGGTTTCTCTGTGTGACCTTGGTTATCTTGAAACTCGCTGTGTAGACCAGGCTGACTTCAAACTCAAAAAAGATTCACCTACCTTTGCCTCCTACATGCTGGGATTAAAGATGTGTGACTCTACCACCACCCAGCAAGAAAGATTTTCTTAAAAGACCGTCATCCTTGCTCCAATTTGACGACATCTAAGGCTCCTTATTTAGGACTCATGTAGAATCTTGATTTCGTTGGTGTTTTTTAAAAATCTCTTCTTCCAACATCATTGCTAAAGAAGGTACTAGAAGCACACCAAAGAAGCAAGATGTCTGTGTAAATGTGGAGCTTTAATCATTTACATAGATGAGCCAGGATAGATTACTCAAAGCTAGTTGGAGGTTAGTTTTCAATTGCCTAGGTGAATCTTTGAATGAAGATGTTTGGGGGTGAAGCTGTGCTAAGCTTGAGTGTGCACTTGCTGAGGGATTCTTGGGCCTTTCCTTTTGCCCCATCTGTGATTTTATGCAAATTAGTTAACTTTTTGGATTACTGAATTTCTAGCTTGTTTTCTCCTTCCACATCTCTAAAACGAAAAAGAAATTAACAGGGATTATTCTATTGGGTACCAGATTTTTTTTTTTTTTTTCTTTCTGAGAGAGTGTCTTGCTATATAATCCAAGTGGCCTCAAACTTGGAAGCTTTCTATCTCCCTACTTGTGAATATGAGACTTTTAAATTGGCATTTTTCTTTTTAAAAAGGTATGCAGAATGGACTAGTCACAATTAGGAAGGGACTTTGGTTGATAGGATTTTTTTCCACACCTTAATCTGGACCCTAAAGAACTGTACCCTAATGCAGGAGGACTAGCTCAGTGGTTGAGAGCTG